>JARYGA010003454.1:0-29168 GCA_030545235.1 Helianthus tuberosus | reverse complement strand
ACAAAACCCAATACTAATTTTCCATGTATTTAGGATCAAGAAAATCATATTTGAAGAATCAGGCAGAGTCGCCAAACTGATTAAAATTACCTAACCAAATGCTGATTAGAATTATCTATTGTACCACACCAATTGTTGCTTGTAATGGGGTTAAGTATGAGTAGGAACCTGCAAACCTGAAACAAAATACCCAAGTCCTATCTCTCACGGTAATGGGTTGGCAAGTTCAACATGTCCATAACCTACAAATCGACCATCTCTCACGGCAAGCCTCACGTCCAGAACTTCACCAGCATCTTTGAACATTTATACATATTATAAAACAATCATTAATTTACCAAAAAAACAACAAAAGACAGTCCAAATCAACTATCATATCGTTATTACCTCATCTCTACACATGTTCTAGATCCACCTCCAATTTCATAAATCTGAAATCACCACAAATAAAAACTTAGCTATTTTGGTGTTCTTTACCTTATTAAAGAAAACTGATGTATATATAAAGAAACCTTAGCTATTTTGGTGTTCCTGACGACGAACACTGTCTTCCCCTTCAGATCGGAATAAACCACAGCAGAGATGACCGGAAGAAACCTTCAGTTAGGGTTTCTTCAAATCGGTGTTCATGTGCTTTCAATTTCATTGATGTTTGTTTTTCATCTCCGGTTGTTCAGCATTTGATTTCATCTCAAACCATCAGCACTCCAGACATCCTTCATCACAGATGCCGGAACCCTAGTCTCCTCCACCGGTGGTTCAAACGTTCCAGATCTAGATCTGAGAGAAAGAGAGAGAAAGAGAGGAGAAAATCTGATGAAGTTTATGAGATGTGAGTTGTGAGAGAGAAGGGAATGGAAAGGGCGATCCGCGTGAAGTGAATATCAGACGTCCAGATCGTGATCCGTCTGAAAAAAGTGAAAAAAATGGACGGTTGATGATGAATCAGTCGAAGGGTAAAAAGTTTGTATTTTCTTGTGCTTTAAATCTTGTACATTGTGCATTAAGTCTGTTTTCAACACATTGGCAAATTACCAATCCTATCCTCTGGATATCCTTCTATATATAGTATATATATATATATATATATCAACTAAAATAGATAATCCAATACCTATTGATGCATAACTAGTAGTATATTTTAAATCTCGGTTGTAGCTTGTAATATATAAATATATGAAATAGAGTAAATGTTGCAATGCACGACTATTTTGATCAATGTGTTTGTTTGTGTGATTGTTCGCATTAAATATTGTTTTGTGATATTAATACTTGGTAAATGTTTATAATCCATATGGACAACGAAGTGAATCAGGAAAACCCGAATAACGATAATAACGGGAACCAATTAGATAACAGTGTCATCCAACATATAGTGGCACTAGGGATTATAGACGCTATGCCATATATTATCAAAAAGGTTAAGGAAGCTGAAAATAATAAAACTAACGGTGGAAGTAAGCGACCACCTACTGAGCCCAGTCACAGCGTAAACAATGGACCACTACTTCAATTGCCTATTCCAAAAAGAAGAAGAACCATGTCTTATGGTTGTTCTTATAAAGAATTCTGGTCTTGTAAACCAATGGAATTCTCGGGCAATGAAGGAGCCATTGTAGCTCTACGTTGGATAGAAAAGACTGAGGCAGTCTTAAAAATAAGCAAGTGTGCAGAAGAAGATAAAATCATGTTTGCTTTCAGTCTTTTTAAGAATGCAGCTCTAGAATGGTGGAACACTATTCTCCAATCTAGGGGAAGTAACAGAGTTTACAATATGGAATGGACTGAGTTTAAGAACATGGTTGAAAGAAAATTTTGTCCTCCCAATGAAAAAGAACAAATAGCTAATAAGTTCTTAAACCTTAGAATGACTGGAGTAGACTGCAAAGGTTACACTACCATATTCTTCGAATATGCTAGAATAGTGCCAACCCTAGCATCACCCAAACCAATATTAATCTCCCGTTACATCTGGGGATTAATCAGTGAGATTAGACACATAGTCAAGGCAGCTAGACCACAAACCATAGAATAAGTAGTAGAACTAGCTAATACCTTGACTGATAAACTAGTACGTACGCAAGAAGAGAACCAGAGAAAGAACCTAGTTCAAAAGCTCACCCAAGAATTTCGCTACGGTAATTCCAACCGTGGGAAAAACATAGCTTCCACTTCTGCACCTTACTATAAGTTCTGCAAAAAGAAGCATTCAGGAAGATGTTCCACATACTTCAACTTCTTCAAAATACCGGGACACAAGAAAGAAGACTGCAGGAAAAAACCTAGTAATGGAGTATGCTTCAATTGTGGAGAAAAGGGGCACATAAGCCGAACTATCCGAAACTAGCTCCAGCCATGAACAACAAGACTACTAAGAATGCTAGGGCATTTGTTCTAACAGTCGAAGAAGCAAAAAATGATTCCGGACGTGATTGCCGGTACGTTTTTAGTTAATGAAGTTTTTGCTAAAGTATTATTTGACTATGGTGCGAACCAAAGTTTCATTAATACTTCGTTTTGCAAACTTCTCAATCAACCATTAACTAAACTTCAACAAGAATGCCTAGTAGAAACGGCAAATGGAGAATCCATTAAGATCACTAAAATCTTGCAGGGAGCAAGAATAGAAATTTTAAACCATAATTTTATTGCTAATCTTTACCCAATGAATCTGGCTGGATTCGATATTGTATTGGGAATGGATTGGTTAGTAGCCAATAAAGCCAGTATTCTATGTGATAAAAAGTCAATACAAGTAAATTCACCAAAAGGTGAAAAGATCATAATTAAAGGAGATAAGCTGTAACACCTCGAAAATTCACGTCCTATAAGGTGTTGACACGTATCACAAATTCTGAACGTGTGAAAGAATGTTATGAAAGGACTACAGTTGACAAACATGGAAAGTATGTGAATATACGTATTCTAAGTGTCAACTGTGAATAAATATACTTCATAATAACCCTACATGATGTTTATAACATCAAACGAATAAATCATGAATCATACGAAGCTAAAAGTGAGAGATTACAAACTACAGGGGTTAAATGTGTCAACATGTTTAAAGATATACCTCTGAGTGACCTTTTGATAAACCCGAAGCTTTGTAAATATTAATTATGCTCACTAGAATACACTATAAAAATTTCATAAAGTTTCGTTAACGTATGAGAAAGATATGATCAAATTCGTGTGCGAAGTGTTAAAGCGTAAACGTTGGAAGTTAGGACTTTTCGGGTGATAATAAAGTTACCCGGGGACCTAACAAAGTGGGTATATGTTTTAAAGCCCTTATGGATCAACATTGAGGGTTAAAATGCAAGAATCAAGTGTCTAACCGGAGTTTGAAGGGCCAAGGATCAATTAGCAAAATCAAAAAATAAGATTTGCTGCTGAAGGCCTCGCGCCACGCGAGGGACTGCCAGTTCCAGAATTTTGTCTTGGCTGCCTTTTTGCAATCTGCTCGATTTTATCCGAGTTTCCTCATTCTTCTTGGCCCCTAGACACCCCCTAAACACTAGGAACAAGTGTTGATCAGTTGTGGTGAGTTGTAGACACACATGTCAAGGATTTGTGGTGGATTAAACACTATATAAAGGTATGTTATGCAACCATTGTTCTTCACACCTTCAAGTGCATAACTTATCAATTCTGGAGCTCCCAAGCAGGTCCAACTGATCATAAGTCGTGCATAGGACTCTTGTAAGTATGCTAATCCTTCTTTAGTTGAGTTTAGCTTGTTTAATTAGCTAAAAGTCAAACCGTCGTAATTACGGTTTGACTTCGAGATTAGTCAATAATGGCTCAGTCATATCTCGAATTAAAAGTAGTTATAGGTTGGTATTTATGTGGGTAATAAAACCCCAAAAGGGTTTCCCCTGATCACCACCCTAACCAGGTCAAATGTCGGGTCAAACGTTTAATCTAAAAAGTCAACAAATGCTTAAAATGTCATTTATGCATAATTAGCTATCTAGAACATATATAACCTGTTTGATCATTGCTATAACTTAGTAATAAGTGTAAGAACATGTCCAAACATGTTCAACCCGACTATTTCCTGTTTAGACCCGGTTCGGAACCGAAAGTCACATAGTTTGACTTTCGCTTTGACTTTCAGTTCTGACCCGTTTAGGCATGTTTTAGAAATGCCTCAGAGCTTTAATTGGAATAGGATACATGTTAGAACAATCCACTGTGATTATACACCTCGGATCACTAGTTATCCAATTAATACGCATGATTCCGTTAATTGCCCATATGTTGACCACTATGCCCTTATTACCTTAAAACGTGATTTTTTTGGAAATGTAAAAGAGTAGAAACCTTAGTTACTGATATATAAACTTGTATGAAAAGTTTGACATCAGTTTGACTTGTAGATTAAGAGTTATGCTCATTATCGCAAAATTAAAGCTTTATGTTAATAAAATGGCGTAATTAGCGTATAGCCTAGTTAAGCCTACTTTTTGATATCAAAATTATTACCCACTAATGTAATATATTATTTTGGGATTTTTAAAGATTTTTAATTAATTTTAGGCTGAGCATAACTTATAGTCGTAGGCTTAATCCGGTAATTGTCGGTTACGGGCCGTAAAATGAGTTTTACATATCTAAACGACTCCAAACCTTTTTCTACTGATTAGATATGTTAAATAAATTATTTTAAGCCTTCTGGAGGTATAAAAATATCAGCTTTATGTATCGAACCCATAAACGACTCTTAATCGCCTTATTTAGCGTTTTTAACGCATAGTATGTATAAAAATTATAATGAACATAACCGGGTTGATACCTACTGATATTTTAGGCAACTTAGAAGTTTTTAACAGTAAACAAAGGTTGATTAACTCAGACTTCGGTTTTGAGCTTTTCGGCTTATGTGAAATTACCAAAATGCCCATTCGGTGCATAGTTTGGTTATAATGGGTAAATTCACATATATACTTTACCCTACTGTTACAACTTATTAAATTGAGTATTTTTACTGATTACATCAGACCTGTAACTTAGATAAATACTTAAACTCTTTTATAACCTTTTAAATGACCAAACTACCCCTACGAGGTCTAGTTTGTGTTTAAAAACGATCCGGGCATAATGAAAGACATCTTACTGATGTCACAACATATTTGTGGTATAATTAACTTAGGAAACCTGTTTAGGACCCATATGGTTACCCGTTACGCCTCTGGCGCGTTCGGTTCGGTTTATGTAACTAGTTTGCATAAATTAGCCGAAACGGGTCAAACCTTATCCTTTTTATCTCAAAATCCAGAATGTGTTTAGTTTACCCATATTATACAAGTCTTCCAACTTGTCGGGTCTAAATCACATTCTATTCCGGTCTTCGCTTAATCATGCGTTTGAACCGTAAAACTTCCTTAAAACTAGCCGGTCTAAGTTACGACTTAATTAAGACCAGTTAGGAATCTAATAGGTTAATAAAACCTTCGTTCCAGATTGAAAGCCCCAGTAGAAGTACTTGTGCTTGCTGATTAGAATATACGGCTGAGTATAAATTGCATTACTAGCTCAGGTAAATACTTTTAACTTATTTTCCCTTATACGGGCTTGGGATACAGTATTATAAAAATACCGCTTGGTCGGGTGTAGAAACCTTTTAATCAGAGATGATTAAATTGCATAATCCCGTTTTAATCTGTATTGATTGATAACAAATAACATTGGGGGTTAATGACCATGTCCTGGATATCCTTGGCTCTTTTTAAAAAGTGAATGGCCACGACGTAAGCACAAGGTGTAGGCAAAACACCTCCTGTTGCATATGTATAACGTATACTCACTAGTAAGGGTATCTTCTTGTTAGATTATATTTGTGGTGTGTCGATTAATCTTGTCCGGCTTGTATTGTATAATCATCGGCCCTAAATGTTGGACAACCATGTAAATCGGATACAAGATTTTTATTAATAAAATTGTCCCAAGTATAAAAGATTAATTTTGCCTCTGTGCATTTTAATCAATGTGTCAAGATATTTTGTGCCGTTTGCACTCGAATCACTTTTCAAACTCTTTTTCCAAAATAAGTCAGTTAATTGTATTTACCAGTGTAAACTGACGTATTTTCCAAAAGGTTAAGTGACAGGCACTATGCGTAATTGGCTGGGAGCTCAGGGCGTCACTAGGGAATCTTGCAAGTTCTAGATGCCTAAAGTCTGTTGAACAGTTTTCTTTTATTGATCCGCCTGTGAATCCTTTACCTTCCGTTGTAATACTTTGACATTACTTATATTCGGAATGTAATATATTTATCTTTTGCTTCCGCTGTGCATTATTTTATTGTGTTGTTTGACTATTATGTTGCCAACCACGTCACGATACTCCCCCACCGGGCCCACCGGTGACACGTGGAAAATCGGGGTGTGACAGGTTGGTATCAGAGCCAAATTGAGTGAATTAAACACTAGCTTTTTGTGCTTAATCTCAATGACACAATTGCACATTCCTAAATCTTCTGAGTCTAGACTTAACATAGGAATATTCTCAATCCTAATCTGAAAATTTTTGCTTCCAATTTTTATATATATTGGATACGTCGCCAAGCGAAGAAACTGTATTAGAAATTCTCCACATCCGGAGCCTTGAAATGCTGAGCTTCGTACCGCGGCCAGGATGAAACGTACAACCAAAGAGAAAGCATTCAGACATAAAATGAAGAGGAAACTCCTTTTGCTACAGATCGTTTCTTTGATAGTCCTTATAAGGACATATTTATCTTTCAGTCCCTTTAAGGACACATTATCCCTTCAAAGACCCGCTTAGGGCAACTCTGTACTTCTATTTTCATATAATGGATTGATTAAATTAAGTTTTCATTCTAAACATGAAATATGAAATGAATGGAAAATAACATCCCTTAGAAGGGAAGTGCCTACGGGCTATAATTAACGTCCTCTGAGACTAAAGACGGTGGTAGCCTACAGCTCCCTGTCAAGAAAAGGTAATGAACTTTGATTCACACCTAAATACCTCGATCCCAGACGATCATGGCTTATAAATTAAACTTGTCCACGTGACTAGGCCATTTGTGCCATTACTAATTCATAAATTGCCCTGATTCTCTGAAATCTTGGCTTATAAATTAAACTTGTCTACGCGACTAGGCCATTTGTGCCATTACTAATTCATAAATTGCGCTGATTCTCTGAAATCTTGGCTTATAAATTAAACTTGTCTACGCGACTAGGCCATTTGTGCTATTATTAAATTATAAATTTGGATTTATGATAAAAATCCTGAATAAAATAAATATCCTTACTTTCCTGCCAGTATGCATTTAAAGATAATCTTAAAGGTGAAACCTAGCCTACGCGGCCAAGATGGTGAAACCTACTCAAGAGATTCAAATCCTTGTTAACACCTAAGAACGTGTTAGCACTCTTGACAAATGTGACTCGAGAAAATCACAACAGTCATCCTTATATTAGATTCTTCCAATTTTCTTATCTAGCCTAGTGATTTAGAAATCATGGCTTGTGTCATCCTATAAGATGATCACATTATAAACATCCAGTAGTGATGAAGTGCCTACGGGCTAAACTTGTTGTCCGATAAGACAACGACAGTGGTGGTCTGTGACCTCCTGTCTAAAAGTATTGGACCAGGTCCAAGCATAATAGTCGGTAGGATCCATATGATCTCGACTAATAGCATCTGAGAAGATGATCATATTATAACCATCCCTCAGAAGGGAAATGCCCACGGGCTATATCTATTGTCCTAAAAGACAAAAGACAGTTGAAGTCTACAACTCCCTGTCAAGAGAAGGTAATGAACGTGATTCAAACCTTAATGCCTTGATTCTCTGAAATCATGGCTTACAAAATTTAGAATTGTCCTTGTGACTAGGCCTTATGCGCCACTTTAATATCCTTAATGTTTTATAACTAGGATAAATTATAATGGAAAATACTAATTAAATATAACTAACAAGTTAACCAATATGGTTTATATTACCATGGTTGATAAATCGTCAAAGATGATGACTCCATAATAATCTCTGAATAAATCATTGTTAATATTTATGTAGCAATCAAGCTACATGGCTGGATTAGATGAAGTTAACAGTCACTTGAAGGAGAGCAATGATACTACCAGAATTAATGTAACTGGAGCAGAACTACAGGCAATAATAGATTATGCTGTTACTCGAGCACTTGATCGGCAGTATGATGAGTCAAATGATACCCACTCTAAGACTCTATCTGCGGCTCGTTGTAAGCCCCCTCTTAAAACACATGAGTCAAGGGAGGACGATGTTCATGACCTGTCAAATCAAAGGAGTATTCCGTCTAGACAAGTTGTGTTTCATCAAGAGGCACCAGTTAAGACCTGTTCATATAAATATTTTGTCTCCTGCAAGCCCAGAGACTTTACAGGAGAAGAAGGGGCCATCGATTGCATGACATGGCTCGATGAGATGGACGTTGTTGTTGACATCAGCGGTTGTGCGGAGCAAGATGTTGTAAAATTTGTTTCACAATCATTTAAAGGAGAAGCGTTGGCATGGTGGAGATCATTGCTCCAAGCCACGGGAAAAGTTCTACTCTACAACTTATCTTGGGATCAATTTGTTGCATTAGTGATGTATGTAAAATGCAACATATAAATTACATCAAATGAGGCATAAAACTAACCCTTTTTAAGTACTAATATTGGAAAAAGAGTGTTTTTGTCTTCCTTTTGTATTTTCAGGATTAAATGAGCTCAAAAACGCAAAAGAAGCAAAAAGACAGCTAAATCCAACATAAATACAAGAAAAGGAATATTAGTGGACTGCCCGACCCCTCAACGGCACCTTCCAAAGCAAAATAGAGAAATCAGAAGACTGAACACGCCCCGTGCTCAGCCAGCACGGGGCCGTGCCCAAGAAGCAGCAGAAAAGACAAACCTATAGAAGCTTCTATTGCCCACCACGGGCCGTGCTCAGCGGACACGGGGGCGTGTCGAAAGTACAGCAGGCGCATTTATTGTAATTGCGAATTACAATTAATGAGGAGAGAGATTGTCAGACAGACACGGGGCCGTGCCCAGCGGACACGGGGCCGTGTCCAGCTCTCTGTTCAGCCTATAAATAGGAGGGCTTGGATTCATTTCATGTCACACCCTGACTTTGCGGAAGCGTGGTTAATTTTGGTGTGACTTCTTAATACCATAGCTTAATCATACCAAAGCTATATGAGTTAAAACATGCAAGATCATCCATTAAGTTTCGAAAACCAAACACAATACCATTGTTTTAACATACCCTGACAAACATAATCTTGTTCAACAAACTTTACAAACTGAAACATAACATAGACATGGTTTAAGGACTGTGTCTTGTCCAGGAAAGAGATACATCCCCTAAACCCCGGATGACCTTGGAAACTAGTGCAGCGGAAAACGTGCCATACCGTGCCAGATCTCGTTAATTTCCTGAAATACATGTAAGTTGAAAAATCAACAATAATGTTGAGCGAGTTCATGTGCAAGTGAGTAAGTAAAACACTTGTAAGTATAAAAATTTCCTGGTATGTAGCAGTGTAAGAGGACTTGTGATCACCAATGGTTTGCAAGGCCATTAGCATGTTGTGAAATGCAAGTAGGAAGACACAACCCTAGCCGATTTTTGCGTTGGGTACCAAGTCACTCCAGGTCCGTTCTGTTGGTCCTCCGAGAGGTCCGTTCTGTTGGGCCTAGAGCTGGGCTCGCTACACCCAGATAGATCTACCGCTCGAGTCCCTCGGTGTTCTAACTACCCATTCACATGATCTAAAACCTCCTTACGTTAATCATACCGTGTATAATAGTACTTGTAAACAAAGTAACATGTATTTCACCCCCGCAGTTAAGAAAACTGAAAACAGTTAGAGAAAAGGGGGACATGAACTCACTGTGAGGCGTCTCTACCAAGTATCCCTGAATCAGAAAGCTGCGCGACGACCTACAAGTGCTAATTCTATTAGACGGACGGCCGTGCCTTAGCTTTATAGTTTATGTTTTTGGGAAATAGTTAGACAACTATTTCGTGTTTACTTTTTGTATATACTTGGTAGTTAAACTCCTTCCCAAGGATGGGGGATACAATACATGTGCGTAAGTTACGTTTTATCAATCGTGTGGTAATGTAATTACCAGTGTAACTTATATAGTTATGGTGAAAGCGTTCGCAAAGTTTTGGGATCATTAACGCTTGTAAATATTATTTTTTACTTCTAAAAATAATATTTATGTATTTCACAAACTAATCATAAACAGTGTTGTGACCATATATATATTCATCACGTTAAACCTTGTGAAAATCCCACCTCCGAATATTTAGTAAATAATGTCATGGCGAAATTTATGTTTCGAAAATATGTCGAAAATAGTTCTAACACTTGTTGTGTAAATAATTCTAAGTGTTAGGTTTTTAGAAAATTTCGCCAGAGTTTCCTCTGTAACTGGAGGTGGCCATGCTTTCAAGCGTATCATTTTCTTTTTGAAATCAACTCATGATCATCATCAATCAACCTTTACGTTTTAACACGCAAAATACTACCATTGTTATTTTCAGTTTAAATATGTGAAAACTAGACTGTTTTCGGGCGATTAAATAAAATACTTAACCCTTTCCAAAAATTCCCAGATTTTTGTGGAACGTCATAAACGACCCACAAATTATTGTGTAAAAATTTCGGGGTCCAGTTCATTACCAAAAATTTATAGAAAATCGTTTACCGAACTGTGGTCAGATTTGTCACATTCTGATCACAGTTTACGGAAAAATTCGTCAAAAATTCCTCGTAAGTCCGTTTATCGAAAATCCAGTTTGAGGGTCACAAATACATCTGTGTTCATCTTTGATAAAAGTTTCAGGGGCTGGTTCGGTTCAGGTTTTAGGTTGTGATCGAAAACACACAGCCCAATTTTCTGCAGTAACAAACAGCCCTAGCTGCTGTCACGGAAACAGATTTTTAAAATAGTAACCGACATCAGAAAAATACGATTCCAGCGCCATTTTCTTCGTTTTTCGAAATGACACGATTTAGGCTTTTGAAATTCTGTTTTTCGAGTTTTTAAGGTACGTTTACAGCCTGTTAAAGGCGGCTGAAACAGTGACTCAGCATGCTGTTTTGTGATTTCGATGTTATTAAATCGCGTCATAAGTGTCCGATTAGCGGGTTAAACAAGAAAACGACTTTTAAATATCAAGTATGTGTTAACCAACCCTTAAACCGACAAGATTCCACTTCATAAATCATACACAAGTAAACTTTTATGTAGATTTAATGTTCATAACTCATGTTTTCACATTTTTCTTATATTCTTGTGATTTAGTGATTTAAACAACAACACTACATGTTAAATGCCATAAATTTCGAACAAGATGAGATCAAGCATGAAGAAACTTACTACTAGCCTCTAGCTAGGGAAGAATCTTGTGTAAAAATGAATGAGAAAAGATGTAGAATCAAGCAAGAACAATGCTCCCTTGCAATGCCTTCAAGTTGCACCTTCCATGTTTGATCTTCAAAGCTTGAATGGTATAGGTAAATGAAGAAGGTGATGAATGTTGGAGTGTGGTGGTGGATTCGGTTGTAGTAGAACCGAATAGAGAGAGAGAGTTAAGTGAATTTTGTGAAGTGAAAGTTATGATCATAAGGCCATGCTATATAATAATTTCTCACATATTTTGGTCACATGTGCAAGCAACAATCTAATAGAATATTAACTTAAAATCTTACACAAGATTAGGAGGTATGGTGGGGAAAATTTGGTGGGTCCATCAAGGGCTAAAATCGGTTGGGGGGGAGGGGTTTATTTGCAAAAATGGTAACTAGGAAGTTAGATTGTAAGTATGTAGGAAAATGGTGGTGTAAGTTAGTAGGTTTTATTTTTAGCGGGTGTTATGGCATACGGGGATCATTAGTAGTCATAATTAGTAAAACAAAGTGTCTGCCAAAAATTTAGTGTCCCGGGTAATGTCCGGTTATACGATTAAGTACCGCTCCGTTAAAATGTTTAATTATGTCGATAAAGGTCCTTTATGTATATTTTTGTAACATAAATTATTCCCGGTACTTAGGAAAATATACGGGACCGTTCTGAAGTGTTTTTGCACTGTATTAGCAATTTAAAATGCTGAGTTCTATAATAAAGCGCAGAATTTTGTATTTAAAGTACGTTTTAGGCACCTCCAATCAGTGTATCTTATTCCTAGAGACGCAGTTCCACAACCCTTATAACCCTACACTCACTACCAGTGTAGCCAAATATTTGAGGCTCTTAGCAGGCCTTAGAGGCAGTGTTTGCCTGATGCTGGTTATATCAGCATGTTCAATGTGTATCCGTTTAGTGCTACTGTGCTTTTTGTGCATCAAGTTTGCCACTAGGGTTCAGTATGTAAATAGTGTAGTGACAGCAAATAAAGTATGATGCAAGTAAGTGCATGTATCAGTATGCAGGTAGCAGTTTATCAGCAAATTTCAGTTAAGCACAGTAATTTAGCTGTAATTAATCATTAATTAAGTCGTACGGATACCTGGTTTAGTGCGGGTTGTCACATTCTCCCCCCGTTAAATAAATTTCGTCCCGAAATTTAAGTTCTGCTTGTAGATGCAGAATTCTTAGGAAATAAGTGGGGGTATTTCTCTTTCATCCGGTCCTCACGTTCCCAGGTGAATTCAGGACCATGTCTGGCATTCCAACGGACTTTGACGAGTTTGACACTGCTCCGGCGGGTCTTGTTAACTTTCCAATCCGTGACCTCAACAGGTTCTTCAACGAAGTGGAGCGTGTCGTCAATATGAATCTCGTCGATGGGAATGGCAACGTCAATTTGAGTTGGACTTTTCTTTAGATTGGATACATGGAATGTATCGTGAACGCCATTTAGTTCAGCAGGTAGGTCCAACTTGTATGCTACTGTTCCAATTCTTTCTAGAATTCTGAAGGGACCAATGTAGCGCGGATTTAACTTCCCACGCTTTCCAAAGCGTGCCACCCCCTTCCAGGGTGAAACTTTCAATAACACCATTTCTCCAACTTGGAAATCCACATGCTTCCGGTTTGGATCCGCATAGGCCTTTTGTCTATGGCGAGCTGCTTCGATGCGTTTAAGTATTTGCGCAATCTTGTCTGTCGTCTCTTGGACGATCTCGGGACCAGCAAGCTGCCTATCACCTGCGTCAGACCAACATAGGGGTGATCGGCACTTGCGTCCGTATAGGGCTTCGAATGGCGCGACACCAATACTGGTGTGGTAGCTGTTGTTGTATGAAAATTCGACCAAAGGTAAATGTTTATCCCAGCTACCGCCCAAATCCATAACACATGCCCTCAGCATGTCTTCCAAAGTTTGTATCGTTCGCTCGCTCTGGCCGTCAGTTTGCGGATGGAACGCAGTGCTCAGATTCAACTGTGAGCCAAAGGCTTCTTGGAAGGATTGCCATATCCTTGACACAAACCTTCCGTCTCTATCAGAGATGATTGAGAGAGGTACTCCATGACGTGCGACAATCTCTCTCATGTATATTTCCGCAAGTTTACTGGTACTGTCTTTCTCTCTGATTGGCAGAAAGTGTGCGGACTTTGTTAAGCGGTCAACTATCACCCAAATCATGTCATGGCCTCTTGGCGTTCTTGGCAATTTCGTAACAAAATCCATTGAGATTTGTTCCCATTTCCACTTGGGAATCTCAGGTTGTTGCAGCAGCCCTGAAGGCTTCTGGTATTCCGCCTTAACCTTAGCGCACGTCAAACATTTGCTCACATAAATAGCAACATCGCCTTTCATCCTAGGCCACCAATAATAATTTTTGAGATCCTGGTACATCTTATCCGATCCAGGGTGGATAGAGTACCGTGACTTGTGCGCTTCATCGAAAATAACTTTCCTTAATCCACCAAACAGAGGAACCCAAACCCTTTTCTCGAAACATAACGTTCCTTCCTCGTTTGGTACCAAAAGCTTCTCCATCCCACGGAGATATTCTTCCTCAAGGTTTCCCTCCTTGAGAGCTTCTTTTTGTGCAGCACGAATGCGCAAGGAAAGATCGGTTCATATGATCATTTCCAGAGCCCTAACCCTTATGGGCTTGATTCTCTCTTTACGACTTAGGGCATCGGCGACTACATTCGCCTTCCCTGGATGATACTTTATCTCGCAGTCGTAGTCGTTCAACAATTCGACCCAACGTCTTTGTCTCATGTTCAGCTCTTTCTGGTTGAATATGTGCTGTAAACTCTTGTGGTCTGTGAAAATTGTACACTTCGTACCATACAGGTAGTGTCTCCAGATCTTTAAAGCAAAAACCACTGCGCCAAGTTCCAAATCATGTGTGGTATAGTTCTTTTCATGTACCTTCAGTTGGCGCGCTGCGTAAGCAATAACCTTCTGGCGTTGCATCAACACACAACCCAATCCTTGACGCGATGCGTCGCAGTATACCACAAAGTCATCAGTACCTTCCGGTAGAGCTAAGATCGGCGCATTGCAAAGCTTATCTTTCAGAATCTGAAATGCTTCATCCTGTTTGATTCCCCAATCAAACTTCCTATCCTTCTGCGTGAGGAGCGTCAATGGTTGAGCGATCTTCGAAAAATCCTCGATGAACCTACGATAGTAGCCAGCCAAACCCAAGAATTGCCGAATCTCGGTTGGCGTCTTTGGCGTTTCCCAATCCTTGATCGCCTCGATCTTTGTGGGATCAACATGAATTCCATCTCCATTAACCATATGTCCAAGAAATTGGACTTCACGTAGCCAAAATTCGCACTTGGAGAATTTGGCGTATAATTGTTCCTTTTTCAATAGCTCCAGAATAGCTCTAAGATGCTGTTCGTGTTCAGCCTTCGTCTTTGAGTAAATCAAGATGTCGTCGATGAATACAATCACAAACTTGTCCAAGTATGGCTTGCAAACTCTATTCATTAGATCCATGAATACCGCAGGTGCGTTTGTCAAACCAAATGGCATAACGAGGAACTCGTAGTGCCCATAACGAGTTCGGAAGGCTGTTTTCGGGATACTTTCCTCCTGTATCCTTAGTTGATGGTATCCAGATCGAAGATCGATCTTAGAGTAACAGCTTGAACCTTGAAGTTGGTCGAACAGATCATCGATTCTTGGCATAGGATACCTGTTCTTGATCGTCAGCTTGTTCAATTCTCTGTAGTCAATACACATACGGAAACTTCCGTCCTTCTTCTTGACAAACAGGACCGGAGCTCCCCAAGGCGAGAAGCTTGGTCGGATAAAACCCTTGTCTAACAACTCTTGAAGTTGTGCTGACAGTTCCTGCATCTCAGACGGCGCAAGTCTGTAAGGTGCCTTAGCTACAGGCGCTGCGCCTGGAACTAAGTCAATGTGAAACTCCACTTGCCTCTGAGGTGGCAGTCCAGGTAAGTCTTCCGGGAAGACTTCTGGGTATTCCCTTACGACAGGGATGTCTTCGATTCTTGGCTCAGCAGCCTTCTTATCCACGATGTGTGCCAGAAAAGCAACACATCCTTTCTGTAAACACTTCCTTGCTTTCAAGCAGCTGATAAATCTTAGCGGCGTGTCACGCTTCTCTCCGTGAACCACAATTGTCTCACCATCATCAATTGGGATACGAACAACTTTCTCGTGACATACTATCTCAGCCTTGTTTCCGGATAACCAATCCATTCCTACCACCACGTCGAAGCTTCCCAATTGGACTGGTAGTAGATCCAAAGTAAACTCACGTTCTCCCAATTCTATAACACAGCCTCTGATTACTTCGTCGGCTTCAACTAACTTTCCATTAGCCAATTCGATCGAGTAGGGAATGTCTAACTTATTAGCGGCTAACCCAAGCATATTCTTAAATTCTAGCGATACGAAGCTATAATCGGCACCAGTATCAAATAAAACGGATGCATAGCGTTGATTGATAGGGAACGTACCAGTAACAACATTTGGATCCTGGCGTGCTTCCCTAGCTTCGAGTTGGAACACTCTACCACGGGCTTGATTCAGTGTTGGGCAATTCTTCTTAAAATGCCCGATTTCCCCGCAGTTATAACATCCGAGCCTCTGTCCATTACCACCAGCTTGATCATTCCCCTGATTACGATTCACTGCGCCCGCTTGGTTAGCATTGTTGCCTTGATTTCTGTTACCCCCGTAGTTTCCTTGTGGGCGGTTTCCGTTTCCACCACGGTTATCATTCCTATTTCCATATCCTCCCTGGCCTCCGCGACCGGCAGGGACCCAACAAGTATCCTTCGAGTGTCCACGTTTCCCACATGCTTCACATGTTTTTAGCCCACATTGACCGGAATGGTGACGCTGGCAGGCATTACACTTGGGCTGAGTGCCCATATATCCCCTTCCTTTCCTTCCACTGCCAGTCGTACCCTGAGCTGGCGTGTTCGGTGCTCCTCTCTTACCATCACCGCTAACACTTTGTTTGAAGTTCGAAAACTTTCTTTTGTTACTTCCTGACGACTCAACATGAGTCTCTTTCTCCTTTGCCTTAACATCACCAAACCTGTTTAGACGAATCGCCTCCTCGGTGAGAGCCACGCTCAAATCGATGGCTTCAGTGATAGTCGCTGGTTTGGAGGAGGTTACCATGCTTATTATTTGGGGAGCCAAACCCCAAATGAAGCGCTCGATTCGCTTGTATTCTGGCGTAACCATGTAAGGAACCACTTGAGATAAGTCGTGAAACCTCTGGACGTATTCTGCAATCTTTGGTCCATCCATCTTTAGGTGCCAAAATTCAGTCTCCAACCTTTGAATTTCTGCGCGTGAACAGTACTTTTTGCGCATTAGTTCTTTCAATTCGGCCCAAGTCAGGGCGTAGGCGGCAGCTTCGCCTAGTGTTTGTACTTGTAGGTTCCACCAGGATAGGGCTCCATCTAGAAACAGCCCTGAAATGTATGTGACTTGCTGATCCTCTGCACACTTGCTCATGCGTAAAACAGAATCGGTTTTCTCAGCCCAGCGGGTAAAGGCAACTGCACCTCCTGTGCCATCGAAGTTAACTGGTTTGCAGTCTAAGAACTGCTTGTAGGTGCATCCTGCACGTATGTTAAAACATGTGTTTGGCATTAGCATCATCGCTAAAATCTCCAACTAGTTCATGGTAGGTTCGAATGGCGTGGTATTACCGTGAGGTGGATTGTTATTGCCTTGGTTAACACTTCCGCTTGCTCCTGGCTGAGATGCTGCGTACTGTGCTATGGCAGCAGCAATAATCTGCTGGAGTTCTGCCTCATTAGTTGGCATGTTTGGTTCGCGTCTTGGCGGCATTTTCTAAAAGATGGTTTACGTTGGTCAGGCCATAGCGAAAAGTACGTATATAGTAATAGTAATAGCACGTAATATCTCATGTCATCAACACATCACATATATCAATCATCCACATCTCATACCATAACAATGCAAATAAGTATTCAAGTGAAACAGATATGATGAGAATACTGCGATTGCCATACATCAAGACCACAGAGTAAGTGTATCAGTACATCATAGTGTCATACAATCATCCATCAACTAGGGGCTACATCACCCCTGTCCAAAAATCATAACAGATCAGTGTCAAATACAACAACAAGTACATGTCAAAAGTCAAAATCATAAAGTGGTCTCCAAAATGCTGTGCAATCCAACAATCGCCGTCTTCTCATCCTCGTTTATCTAATCAGTGACTGGTGAGCTCTATGCAGATGGTGGTGGAGGAGGGGGAAAGTGAGTATAAAACAAGCGGCGTAACTGGAGCCAGTCCTCCTCCTGGGCTCGCTGAGTACGAATAATAGAGGCAATCTGTTGCTCTAACGTAAAGAGGCGAGCAACAATATCTGGAGGTAATGGTCGAAACGGCTGTAGAGGGGAGGGTGCCTGACCATGGCACTGACATGGTGACAGCCGAGCTCTCTCGAGCTCCTGGATACGCTGTGTGTGGGACTCGTGCTGTGCGACGAAGGACATCAAGACGTCCTCGATAGTGTATCCCCTGTGAAAAGCATGATAGGGGTCAGTAGGTGGCACACCGGAGCCAGGTGCCCAAAGAAATGGCTCGCTAGTGGGGTCGAAAGGTGCCACGCGAAACGGAGCAACAGCGGGTGGAACAAATGACGTCTGAGGCATAAAAGGGATAGGCATCGGTACATGCCCATCAGGGTGAGCTGAAGAACCCTCTCCAGGCCCTGCTGGAGGTACAAACATAGGAACCTGAAATGAAAAGTCAATATGTGGTGCAACAGGAATCTGTGGAGGAAAAGGTGGAACATCCTCATCAGCCGGTATCCAACCGTGCTGTGCGGACTCATCCGGTGGGTCCATACGTGCCGCGAACAGTGCATGTCCGGGCTCTAGTGGGACGGGATCAAGTAAGGGAGCAACAACAGGGTGAACGGGTGCAAGGTGCTCTATAGGATGGTCAGCAGGTATATCACCAACGGGTAAAGGAACAACGGGATCAACAGCAACATGATCGCCCTCAATCACAGGAACATCTACAGGGAGATCAGCAACAACAGGCTCAAAAGGGATATCGGCATGTACTGGGTCATGCTCGGGTATAGGGTCTAGAGCGGCTGCCTGCTCAGGAGCAACGGCAGGCTCGAAGTCATCAAAAGCCATCTCAAACTCAAAATCTGGATCAATAGGATCAAATGGGTCAACAGCGTCTACTGGATCCTCCATAAACTGGTCCATCGGAACAAACTCTATGTCACGATCAGGGTCGAATCCCGGGGGAAACATAGGATCGGAATCCCCCTCATCATCATGGTCAAAAGCGAAACTGGGGATAGGGGCAACAGAAGATGCCTGATCAGGATCTGATCCATGAGAGAAGTGCTGCGCACTCTGGACATGTGAGGGTACAGAGGCCACAGACTCAAAGGAGTCCGCGACTGGGGAGTGAGCAGGTGACTCCGCGGCAGGAGCATCTGCGATCAACAAGGGATCGGCAGCAGGAAGGGCCTCGCCCTGAGCATCCTCCTCGAAAGGCTCCTCATCAAACATATCGATATCATCCTCCTCATCGTCGATGGGTAAATCGTAAGCTGGGTACGCAGCAAGCGGTATAGGAGCAGGAATCAATGCAAGTGGTAGATCCCCGGCGATAGGACCATCTGCGAGCTCGCCAGCACCGTCAGGTAGTGCAAAAGGCTGGAAATCGTCCTCATCTGTGCTAGTGTAGTCGGACGTGTAAACCTCGTGCTCCGATGACTCAATGTCGTCTGAAACTATAGGCCTCGGGCCTGTGGTGCCTGAACCACCAGTGTCTGCAGAATCCATGTGTCTGTAACATATACACAAACATGCACAAATAGTCAATCATAAATCAAGTAATCACATAAGTCATCAAGTAAGGCATCACATAATCCTCCTAGTCTTACTAGCCAATACTACCCAGTCTACAAGACTGCTCTATCCTTCACTTAAACCAAACCTCGATCCTCCAGACCGATCCTCAGCCCTCCAAGCTGAGCCTTTTCTTCCTAGCCTTGCTAGCCCACTACCTCGGTCACCTAGACCGAGCCTCGATCCTCCAGATCGATCCTATAACAAACCAACGTGCTTAACTACCTTGACCACCTCGATCCTCCAGATCGATCCTCAGCCCTCCAAGCTGAGCCTATAATTAATAAAATGTGCTCAACATTTGTTTGTAAAAAGTTGTGGATCTGGACTTAAGTGGTATGCAGAAAAAAATGTTTTCGTGAGAGCCCTAGTGATCATAGTCTAGACTCGAGAAAGAATCCTAGTTCGCTATGATCAGAGCTCTGATACCAAGCTGTCACACCCTGACTTTGCGGAAGCGTGGTTAATTTTGGTGTGACTTCTTAATACCATAGCTTAATCATACCAAAGCTATATGAGTTAAAACATGCAAGATCATCCATTAAGTTTCGAAAACCAAACACAATACCATTGTTTTAACATACCCTGACAAACATAATCTTGTTCAACAAACTTTACAAACTGAAACATAACATAGACATGGTTTAAGGACTGTGTCTTGTCCAGGAAAGAGATACATCCCCTAAACCCCGGATGACCTTGGAAACTAGTGCAGCGGAAAACGTGCCATACCGTGCCAGATCTCGTTAATTTCCTGAAATACATGTAAGTTGAAAAATCAACAATAATGTTGAGCGAGTTCATGTGCAAGTGAGTAAGTAAAACACTTGTAAGTATAAAAGTTTCCTGGTATGTAGCAGTGTAAGAGGACTTGTGATCACCAATGGTTTGCAAGGCCATTAGCATGTTGTGAAATGCAAGTAGGAAGACACAACCCTAGCCGATTTTTGCGTTGGGTACCAAGTCACTCCAGGTCCGTTCTGTTGGTCCTCCGAGAGGTCCGTTCTGTTGGGCCTAGAGCTGGGCTCGCTACACCCAGATAGATCTACCGCTCGAGTCCCTCGGTGTTCTAACTACCCATTCACATGATCTAAAACCTCCTTACGTTAATCATACCGTGTATAATAGTACTTGTAAACAAAGTAACATGTATTTCACCCCCGCAGTTAAGAAAACTGAAAACAGTTAGAGAAAAGGGGGACATGAACTCACTGTGAGGCGTCTCTACCAAGTATCCCTGAATCAGAAAGCTGCGCGACGACCTACAAGTGCTAATTCTATTAGACGGACGGCCGTGCCTTAGCTTTATAGTTTATGTTTTTGGGAAATAGTTAGACAACTATTTCGTGTTTACTTTTTGTATATACTTGGTAGTTAAACTCCTTCCCAAGGATGGGGGATACAATACATGTGCGTAAGTTACGTTTTATCAATCGTGTGGTAATGTAATTACCAGTGTAACTTATATAGTTATGGTGAAAGCGTTCGCAAAGTTTTGGGATCATTAACGCTTGTAAATATTATTTTTTACTTCTAAAAATAATATTTATGTATTTCACAAACTAATCATAAACAGTGTTGTGACAATATATATATTCATCACGTTAAACCTTGTGAAAATCCCACCTCCGAATATTTAGTAAATAATGTCATGGCGAAATTTATGTTTCGAAAATATGTCGAAAATAGTTCTAACACTTGTTGTGTAAATAATTCTAAGTGTTAGGTTTTTAGAAAATTTCGCCAGAGTTTCCTCTGTAACTGGAGGTGGCCACGCTTTCAAGCGTATCATTTTCTTTTTGAAATCAACTCATGATCATCATCAATCAACCTTTACGTTTTAACACGCAAAATACTACCATTGTTATTTTCAGTTTAAATATGTGAAAACTAGACTGTTTTCGGGCGATTAAATAAAATACTTAACCCTTTCCAAAAATTCCCAGATTTTTGTGGAACGTCATAAACGACCCACAAATTATTGTGTAAAAATTTCGGGGTCCAGTTCATTACCAAAAATTTATAGAAAATCATTTACCGAACTGTGGTCAGATTTGTCACATTCTGATCACAGTTTACGGAAAAATTCGTCAAAAATTCCTCGTAAGTCCGTTTATCGAAAATCCAGTTTGAGGGTCACAAATACATCTGTGTTCATCTTTGATAAAAGTTTCAGGGGCTGGTTCGGTTCAGGTTTTAGGTTGTGATCGAAAACACACAGCCCAATTTTCTGCAGTAACAAACAGCCCTAGCTGCTGTCACGGAAACAGATTTTTAAAATAGTAACCGACATCAGAAAAATACGATTCCAGCGCCATTTTCTTCGTTTTTCGAAATGACACGATTTAGGCTTTTGAAATTCTGTTTTTCGAGTTTTTAAGGTACGTTTACAGCCTGTTAAAGGCGGCTGAAACAGTGACTCAGCATGCTGTTTTGTGATTTCGATGTTATTAAATCGCGTCATAAGTGTCCGATTAGCGGGTTAAACAAGAAAACGACTTTTAAATATCAAGTATGTGTTAACCAACCCTTAAACCGACAAGATTCCACTTCATAAATCATACACAAGTAAACTTTTATGTAGATTTAATGTTCATAACTCATGTTTTCACATTTTTCTTATATTCTTGTGATTTAGTGATTTAAACAACAACACTACATGTTAAATGCCATAAATTTCGAACAAGATGAGATCAAGCATGAAGAAACTTACTACTAGCCTCTAGCTAGGGAAGAATCTTGTGTAAAAATGAATGAGAAAAGATGTAGAATCAAGCAAGAACAATGCTCCCTTGCAATGCCTTCAAGTTGCACCTTCCATGTTTGATCTTCAAAGCTTGAATGGTATAGGTAAATGAAGAAGGTGATGAATGTTGGAGTGTGGTGGTGGATTCGGTTGTAGTAGAACCGAATAGAGAGAGAGAGTTAAGTGAATTTTGTGAAGTGAAAGTTATGATCATAAGGCCATGCTATATAATAATTTCTCACATATTTTGGTCACATGTGCAAGCAACAATCTAATAGAATATTAACTTAAAATCTTACACAAGATTAGGAGGTATGGTGGGGAAAATTTGGTGGGTCCATCAAGGGCTAAAATCGGTTGGGGGGGAGGGGTTTATTTGCAAAAATGGTAACTAGGAAGTTAGATTGTAAGTATGTAGGAAAATGGTGGTGTAAGTTAGTAGGTTTTATTTTTAGCGGGTGTTATGGCATACGGGGATCATTAGTAGTCATAATTAGTAAAACAAAGTGTCTGCCAAAAATTTAGTGTCCCGGGTAATGTCCGGTTATACGATTAAGTACCGCTCCGTTAAAATGTTTAATTATGTCGATAAAGGTCCTTTATGTATATTTTTGTAACATAAATTATTCCCGGTACTTAGGAAAATATACGGGACCGTTCTGAAGTGTTTTTGCACTGTATTAGCAATTTAAAATGCTGAGTTCTATAATAAAGCGCAGAATTTTGTATTTAAAGTACGTTTTAGGCACCTCCAATCAGTGTATCTTATTCCTAGAGACGCAGTTCCACAACCCTTATAACCCTACACTCACTACCAGTGTAGCCAAATATTTGAGGCTCTTAGCAGGCCTTAGAGGCAGTGTTTGCCTGATGCTGGTTATATCAGCATGTTCAATGTGTATCCGTTTAGTGCTACTGTGCTTTTTGTGCATCAAGTTTGCCACTAGGGTTCAGTATGTAAATAGTGTAGTGACAGCAAATAAAGTATGATGCAAGTAAGTGCATGTATCAGTATGCAGGTAGCAGTTTATCAGCAACTTTCAGTTAAGCACAGTAATTTAGCAGTAATTAATCATTAATTAAGTCGTACGGATACCTGGTTTAGTGCGGGTTGTCACATTTCATCTCATCCCTTGGCACACCACCTCTCTCACACTTCATCCACCACCCACCACCATCACAACACCATTATCCACCACCATCATCCATTGACCATCGTAGAGTGTGTGAGTCGTCTCGGGATCCAAGATTGATCGTAAGAGTTCTTGACAATCAAGGCCATGTTTGCCTAAGTCTCTTACATCACTTGGTGAAGACAAAGTGTCTAGTATAATACTTTTTATTTCTAATCTTTTGCACTTTTTATTTGGTTTTGTATTAATGACTTTAATAACTAGTTACTTATGTTGAAGGTGATCTTTCCTTATCGTTTGTCCGTGGTGTCTTGGCATTATTTTACTGTCTATATAAAATAAAGGATTTTCACCATTCATATCTCCACGGTCTATATGGAGATATGTTGGCTACCTGGTCGGGGGTTAAGGGAACGGTTTGGTAAAGGTCTTGCCATTGTTCAGCGTTTAGAGGTCCTGCAATGGACCTGGGTCAAATTTAGTAGGATCTCCTTCAATACTTCACGGTATTGGATGGCGGGGGTCCAAACTCTTTGATCCCCTCATAAGTTAACTACTATTAATACTATAACCCGGCTATTTAGGACTGTATCCCTGCTGACTCAGACTACTTAGCCGAGGGTAACGTCACCGCCAAAAGCGGGGCCTACCACAATACTGCATTAATAACTTAATTCATTATCTTCCAATAATCCACCCTTTTAGGATTGTATCCCTGCTGACTCAAATTACTGGGGTGAGGGTAACGTCACCTTCAAAAGAGGGGCCTACTACAATAACTAAGATAATCTCTTAATTATGTGCAAAAGTGCGGAAATAATCAAAGGTTATACTAGATACGAGTCAGAACCAAGTGATTCATCTTGTCTATCTGTTTTTTTTATTTTTATTTTCAGCATTTTAGTTAGTTTTTAATTTTCTTAGTTTAAAAAATTTTTCTAAACTTTTATTTTGGTTAGACGTTGAGGATAAACCGGTACTAAAAGCTCTTCTGTCCTTGGACGACCTCGGTATCTTACCAACGCTATACTACACTCAACGATGGGTGCACTTGCCCATATGTGTGTTTAGTGTTAGTGAAATATCGTGTTTTATAAATTTAAAACTTGGCTAAAATAAGTGTTAAAAAGGGCTTAAAATATACACCTAAAATAAGTAACACTTTACCGCACATCAAGTTTTTGGCGCCGTTGCCGGGGACACAAGGATTTTAAGAAAGTTAGGAATCAACGGCCTAATCATCTTTTATTTTTCTTTTTAATTTTTTTTAGGATTTTTCTTAGTTTTTCAGCTTCTGCAGAGCTCAGCACGGGCCGTGCCCGCTGAACTCGCCCCCGTGCTCAATCATTGGAACTGGCAATCCTATTTTACGTCAGACAGTAAGCTGAACACGGGGCCGTGCTCACCCAACACGCCCCCGTGCCCAAGATTCAGTTACTGAAAACAGAACCGTTAGATCCCGGCGGTTGGTAATTTCTGACATAAACATGAGTGATAGTAATTGTTTTTACTTTCGGCACTCTTATGGTACGTGGTGTCAATTATGTGGTGGCAAACATGAAGAAGTAAAATGCTACTTTCTAACTTATAGGCCCCACTACATCGACCCACCAACTTCTTACAACCTTAAGAGGGGCGAAAGTAAAAATAAGCACTATTTCTCCCTCGAATGCGCCCAGCCAGATATTCTAGGAGAAATGCTCCTTGATGAGTTATTTCACCTAGAAAAGCTAATTCTAAATTGGTTAGAAGAACTTAGGAAGGATTTTATTGATCCACCCCAAGACGATAACCATGAAGAAAAGTTGGAACCGCATTCCGACAACCTCGTTGCTCCCGAAAATGCCTTAGTACCTAGCAAAGACTTGGACGATAGTCGTCCCTGTGCCGATTGTGCCGTGAAGGACTCTCCATCGACTTCGTTCGGTGCATACATAGACCTGAGCGATTCGGCATACACCTTCTTTAACAAGAGCCCGGAAAAGGGTTGGACTTGTCCACCTAGAATGAAAATAGGAATTACCCTCACCGACAACCTCTTGCGTTCTCGCCTTAGTCTAGGACAATTAAGGTATCTTAGGCACTTTGGGGTTGTTCCAACCAGTCAGGAGCCACCCGATACTAACAAGTTCCTTAAAAAACTAGACAAATTCATAAAACAGTCCCTCGACACGGGGTCGTGTCTAGCCAACACGCCCCCGTGTCCATCAAAAGATTCCATTCTGATCAGTACGTCAGAATGCGGACAAACTGTGTCAGAATTCCACCCGAACACGGGGCCGTGTCCACTAGACACGGGGCCGTGTCCAGGATGCTGTCATTTTCTATAAATGCAGCCAAGAATCCTGCACATTTGGACCAACTTGGGGCAGAGATTTGCAGGAATCTTCTCTCAAACTATCCTAGGTAAGTCTAAAAGAAGGTTCCAACAACCCATCTTGTCCTTTCCTCTTTTAGCCATTTCCTTCTTCTTCATCTTTCTCCAAGAACTACCATTGAAAGTTTGAAAATTTTCAACTTTGTGGTAGGGAATTATGAGTTTTGTTCAAGGAATCTTGGTAAAAACATGTTGTAACCTTGTTTTAAGTTATTAGCAACTAAAAAGACCCCACAAGCTTAGAAAATAACTTAGAAATCCAAGTTTCCTTATTCCGAAATTCTGCAGAAAGATGAACACGGGGCCGTGCTCATTGAGCACGGGGCCGTGTCCGATAACTGTTTCATTAAATAAACTCTTTCAGTTTATTTTTCGTAGAATGTCGAGTGAAAACAGCGAAACATCTTCTGTGCATTCGTCAAACAGCCGAAGAGGAAGAAGACCCTCTATTGAAGCTACACTTGTGCACTATGTGGTAGCATTAAGGGAGGCTCTCGATGAAATGACTTCAGTAGAGGAGGTCCTAATTGACCGTATTAACGATCTTACGATGGGACTTGAAAGCAGCTTCCAAGAAATTAACCTCTTGCACCAGAGGTTAAATATTCTTGTAGCACCTCCGATGGAACCAGTCCTTCCACAGCAGGATTGGAACCTAGCACTCGGAATCAACAACCCTACCGGGTGGGAATACTTGCCAGCAGAACCTCCTGTGGAACACCTACAAGAGATCCCGGTGGAAGTTGAAACTCCTCAAACTAATGCCAATGAACCTTCCTTTCTCCTTCCAAGGGAGGTGGAAGAATGGCTCGCCGACATTTGAGGAGAACCGCACGCGGAAGATGGAGTTCAAAAAGGCCTTGGTTAACCAAGATTAATTGCTTCTTGGAAATTTTGCTAATTAAAATAAAGTAAAGGCTAGGACTCCATGGGTTATTATTTCCTTATTCTATCTAGTTTAATTTAGGATTATGTAAGTTCTCTCTATGATGAAATGAAATGATGGTTTTAAGGTTTGGATGGTTTGTAATGAATAAAACACACTCATGGTGGTAAAGGATGAAAAGGGGAACGAGAAAAATGAACCCATGCACAAGAACAAGACAACCCGACAATTCTCTCCATTTCAGAAGGTTCAACACGGGCCGTGCCCAACCAACACGGCCCCGTGCTGAGCACCCTGCAGAAAACGCCCAGTTCAGGTAACTGGACACGGGCCGTGTTCACCCAACACGCCCCCGTGTCCAGGCTTCTGTTTCTCTTGTTTTAATTCTGTTACTGGCACTTGAACACGGGGCCGTGTTCAGTGCCCAGTAACACAAATTTTTGATTTTTAAACACTATTTTACACATCTAATCAACCTAAAAATTTATTTTTGGGACACATTGAGGACAATGTGTAATTTAAGTGTGGGGGGATGCTAAAACCTTGAACTTTGCAAGTCCTAAATACAAGCCTTACACAAAACTCTATTGGAACCGCTAATCACCCCAAATTTTTTTCAAAAATTTCATTTTTTTTACTTGTCTAGGTTTAACTCGGGAAATTCAAGTTCTCAAAAAGGTTATATTTTCACAAATTTACAACCGATAGCGTAGTGATAAAAAGAACCAACATAAGAAAATTATGAAAAGGCATGACAAACTTATTTAAAATTTGATTATATATACTTGATCACATAAAAACCCATTCCCACAAAAGTGAGTTTTGAGCCTTTATTGAGCACACAATTACATATCATTAGACTAAATGCTCGTTTTTTGTTTCTTGTGTGAATAGCCGCTTGGTTCTTACGACTCTAGAACTTGCCATGACGATACATTCCCGGTCCTTATCAACTTAAACCCGAGTAAGTAAATGATGGAGGCATTAGGACTAACCCTTTTCATTTCTACACCATTATTTTTCTTTTTCTTTTACCACCCCCCTAGTTAACCCCTTTGAGCCTAAACCTTTTCATTTCATCACCCAAAAAAAAAAAAAAAAAAAAAAACCCTTTTACCCACCAAAAACCTTTTTCATTTTTTTTACCCTTTATTTTAGTAACAAGTTCGGTTTTTCGTATGAAAAAAAAAATAATAATAATAATATTTTTTGAAGATGAAGCAAAAAGAAAATAAACAAACAAGTTCATCAAAAATAACTTTGTTTGAATAAATGCTTCATCAAAATAAAAATAGAAAGTCTTACGAAAACCGACACTTGTTACGCTTTTCGCCCTTTTCTACTAACCACTATCCCAACCACCTACCTTTAACCCAAGCCTAACCCTTAACCCACAAAGTCCTCTTGATATTTACAAAGGTATAAAAGTTAAAAAGGAGGAGGATTGATTGCTTGGCAAGCCTATGGTAGGAATAAGTTCCATGCCGCTCTCGAGTGATTCACTAAAAATACACCTTCGGCCGAGTGTGAGTGACTTCTCCCGTGAGGTATGTGAACTTGTATATAAATGGAATTTTAAAAAGGCATGTTATGCCCAAATAAGTAATTTCTCCTATGAAAAGTTCTAAATAAATCATTACGAATAGAATTGTAAATAAATAAAAATACAACCCAAAAAGATCTTGGATATCCCGACACTCTACGACAAGCCCAAAACCTTCTCTTCTACCTATTCCATTTGGGAGTGTAAGCCACATATTAAAGAGTTTTGCTTGAGGACAAGCAAAAGTTCAAGTGTGGGGGTATTTGATGTATGTAAAATGCAACATATAAATTACATCAAATGAGGCATAAAACTAACCCTTTTTAAGTACTAATATTGGAAAAAGAGTGTTTTTGTCTTCCTTTTGTATTTTCAGGATTAAATGAGCTCAAAAACGCAAAAGAAGCAAAAAGACAGCTAAATCCAACATAAATACAAGAAAAGGAATATTAGTGGACTGCCCGACCCCTCAACGGCACCTTCCAAAGCAAAATAGAGAAATCAGAAGACTGAACACGCCCCGTGCTCAGCCAGCACGGGGCCGTGCCCAAGAAGCAGCAGAAAAGACAAACCTATAGAAGCTTCTATTGCCCACCACGGGCCGTGCTCAGCGGACACGGGGGCGTGTCGAAAGTACAGCAGGCGCATTTATTGTAATTGCGAATTACAATTAATGAGGAGAGAGATTGTCAGACAGACACGGGGCCGTGTCCAGCTCTCTGTTCAGCCTATAAATAGGAGGGCTTGGATTCATTTCATCTCATCCCTTGGCACACCACCTCTCTCACACTTCATCCACCACCCACCACCATCACAACACCATCATCCACCACCATCATCCATTGACCATCGTAGAGTATGTGAGTCGTCTCGGGATCCAAGATTGATCGTAAGAGTTCTTGACAATCAAGGCCATGTTTGCCTAAGTCTCTTACATCACTTGGTGAAGACAAAGTGTCTAGTATAATACTTTTTATTTCTAATCTTTTGCACTTTTTATTTGGTTTTGTATTAATGACTTTAATAACTAGTTACTTATGTTGAAGGTGATCTTTCCTTATCGTTTGTCCGTGGTGTCTTGGCATTATTTTACTGTCTATATAAAATAAAGGATTTTCACCATTCATATCTCCACGGTCTATATGGA
>JARYGA010003453.1:0-24241 GCA_030545235.1 Helianthus tuberosus | reverse complement strand
GAGAATGATGCTTGGAGGCATGAAAATAGCAACTCAGAGGATGAGACTGGTAGACTGAGTGGCATGCATGAAAAGAAGATTAGGTATTGGTTCGTGAAGGAAGGAAAGAGAAAGAGAACACCTAAGGCATCCCCAACTGTGATTGCACCTAAAGAACCTACACCAAAGATTGTTGTTAAGGGTATAGTTGAAAGGGGGAGTCTGTTAGTACATTATGTCTGTAGCCTCTGCCTGCATCGAGTCTTATGTATTTTGTCTTGTTTGTGTGTTTTTGTATATGTATGTATTTGTATGTATTTCTTTGTCTAGACAAAACAGGGAATGGTGCTTTAACTGTTAAGTGAAATCCGTCGGACGACAAATGTCATCCGAATGGATGGCCATCCGATCGGATGACCATCCGAACGGGTGACACCCTCTCTTTCCCTGTTTGCCTATAAATACTAGGTTAGTGGCACTTGTCTAGAACTTTTGAACTTTTTGCTGAATTGAGATAGCGAAGCTCTGTCTGACTGTCATCTGGATCTTCTGTATTTTCACTATTCAATCAATGAAATTAGACATGTTAAGCGTTGAGATTGTCGTTGTTGATTCTCAGACAGTGTCGAGGGATTCCGCACCTCGTCACTGATCGATTTCACCAAGTTCTACGACTAGAACAGATCCTGCGTACGGCATAACATAGACGAAGCCGCAAGAACGGAAGCTTCGCACCAAACCAAGGATGTCACTACGACCAGGCATAAGGATGAGCTCTTTACCCTCCTCCTATGGCCAATACATTATTTCCCCAATAAAACCCCAAACTGATAAACTTTCAAACCAGACATCAGAACCTATACCAGTAGACATTGATGACCCATATTTCCTACCTCCCAACTTCAAAATTCCAAACCTTAGTTATATAAGCCAGTTTCCAATTTGTGACCCATACTACTCACTATCATTGGAAGCCGCTAGTTCCACTTCTATGATAAATCCTTACCTACAAAACTTTAACTAATCACTAAACCCACTAATAGCAAGCAAGGTGAAACAAGAAGAAGACTAGCGAGAATGAAAAAAAATGACGGCTGGAGACTCTTTTTCTTTATCGTGTTTTGTTTTCCAAAAAGTCTACTTATGGACAATGTTTGTATCTCAATTCCAAAAGTCCTTATAGGACAATGTATTGAAATCTGTCGATTTAATGAAATCCAATTTTCAAATTTCTTTTTCCATTGGTTAATTGATCTGCTACTAATATCCCAAAATCTTACTGATGGCCATATAGCTCCTGACTGAACTAATGGCAAGCCTGAGTACTGGCAATATAACTAAGAAAAACGGTAGTGACAACTGTGATCGCCGAGACCGTACGTACGAGGAAAATAATCTTCGATCCTTGATTGCCGATGAAGTCGGTAAAGCTATAGCTGAATTTATAGCTACATTTAAAGGGTGATAGCCATCAGTACCAAAACAAAAATTTGTTTCTAAGCCTCACTCCAAGACTGAAAAGTCTCACTACTCCTCAACTAAGAGTGAGCAAAACATCAAGAATGTTGTCAGAACTGAGCCCCGTAACTCGAAGGAGGGGTGCACTTATAAGTATTCGTTCATGTGAACCATGTGACTTTACGGGTGAGAAGGGAGCCATTGATGCTTTTAAAATGGTTGACATAAGCGGTTGCGCTACTAAGGACACTATCAAAATACGTGTTCCAATCCTTCAAGGAGGATGCTCTAACCTGGTGGAAGGCATTGATCCAATCCACGGGCTAGGTTGCACTATACAACCTAAGTTGGCCCAAATTAGTGGAACTGATCCTCGAAACTTACTGCCTACCTCACGAGGTGGAGAAAATTGAATCTGACTTTCTAAAACTAACAATGAAAAACCTCAAATGTCGAGCTTATGTATCTGATTACAACTCTCTCAATACTTATACCTTATCTGATTACCCTAGAGGCGAAGCGCATTGCGCGATTTATTAGAGGACTTACTCTAGAAATCAAGGGGATGGTTAAATCCTCTAAACCTGCCACATTTAGATCTGCTGTAGACCTAGCCTTATCTCTCACTGAGGATGAGAAACGGGTGAGAGCGGCCAAGACCGAGGGCGATCACAAGTCGAAGTGTGATGTCACTCCTACTAGGGATTCTAAGAAGAGTAAGACTGGTTCGAGCTATTACCAGTCCAAGCCAACTAAAGCAAAGCCCGAGTGTAAAACCTGCAGGAAAAGACATTTTGGAAAATGTTAACATAATCAACCCAAAGGTTGTGGTATCTGTAAGAAAATGGACCACAAATCCCATGAGTGTAAAGATCTAAGAAACGCCACCTATTATGGGGGTGGAGAGAAAAGGCATATCAAGACCCACTGCCCGAAGTGGGCAACTGACGCCAAGAACAAGGCCACTGAAGCTAAGAAAGGCAATGCTAGAGTCTTTCAGTTGATTACAAAGGAAGCAGTTAATGATGCAAATGTCATTACGGGTACGTTTCTAGTAAATGATATATTTTCTAGAGTCTTATTTGATTCTAGAGCTGATAAGAGCTTCGATGACCATAAATTTAGCAAACTTCTAAACCTGCCCTTAAGAACCTTAAATGTTACTTATGAGGTCGAAATGGCCGATGGTAGTATAGAAGTAGCTTCCCCGATTCTTGATGGATGTGTTATATCCATCAAGAACCAATCTGTCCCTGTTAACCTCTTACCTATGAATCTCGCAGGATTCGATATAGTTTTAGGCATGGGTTGGTTAGCTCATAACCAAGCCCGCATTGCTTGCGATAAGAAACTTAACGAAATTAAATCCCCATCCGGTGATATACTCACTATTCTTGAAGATTAACACCATGGATTGTACGAGGAAGCGTCTCTGCTTAAAGCATCCAAGTGTTTGAAAAGAGGATGTGCCATTTACATGGCACATGTGACTATTGACGAACCGAAGCCGGAGATTGAAGACATTCCAATCATCTCGGAGTACCCAGATGTTTTCCCTGAATATTTACCCGGTCTGCCCTCGAATAGGCAAGTCGAATTTAGAATCGACATCCTGCTTGGATCGGCTCCCGTGTCCAGAGCACCGTACCGTCTGGCACCCACTGAGATGAAGGAGTTGAAGGCACAACTGGAATAACTATTAAGGAAAAGCTTTATTCAGCCGAGTTCCTCGACCTGGGGAGCTCCTATTCTCTTTGTCAAAAAGAAAGACAGTTCAATGCGAATGTGCAATGACTACCGCGAACTAAACAAGATCATGATTAAGAATCAATATCCTTTACCAAGGATCGATGGTCTGTTTGATCAGTTGCAAGGAGCTAGTTACTTCTCAAAGATTGATTTGAGATCTGGTTATCACCAATTGAAAGTCCGAAGTGAAGATGTTTCGAAAACTGTATTCCAAACTAGATACGAACACTATGAATTTCTCGTGATGCCTTTTGGGCTCACGAACGCACCTACAACATTCATGGATCTCATGAATAGCTCTGATACCACTTGTAGGATCGCGATCTGACCCGAACGAGTCGTTCAGAGGAGTTTTACTTCGTTTCAGGTGCGGAATAACAAGAAACGAAGGTAGAAACAGCTTATTCTTCACTATAACTACTGATTGTATTGATTGGAATTCAATTACAAGTAGTTCTTCACACCGGCAGCACTTCAGTATGGAATACAAGGCAATGACTAATGATTTCGCTCATGGAACACCTATTTATAGTGCTGAGATTTCGCTCCAATGAACATGACCACAAAAGCGAAACCCCAACATTACCACATAAGCGAAATCACCTTACTAAGTCCCTATGAGCGAAATCAGCTCACTAAACATAATACACTTCCTCTTTTCTTGTAAAACGTGCCCTAATCTATTCAATGCAATCTAAGACTCGATCCATGACAAAGTCGACAGATGTAGTGCACCAACAGACTCCCCCTCAGATGTTGACGAGTCATCCATCGAGTCTTTGACAATATCATGTCTTCACTTCTTCAGTCTTGATCAGTCTCTGGGCTTTTCTCTCTCTATATTTTCATCAACAGACCTTTCTTTAACAATATTTGCTTGAATATCTTCAGACTCCCCCTCTCAATTTGCTGGCATTTCTTTGTTCTTCAGCAACATCTTGTTTCAGGATCATTATCTGGCTTTCACAGGTTCAAGATAGTTGCATGGCTTTAACTTTGACCTCAGAATCGAAACCTGGCTCAAACTACAGAGTCTTCAATTTCCAGGATCGAAACTTGGCTCTAATTCTGTTCATAGAATCTTCAGAATCGATTAGCCTGGCTCTTCAGGAGTCGAAAACCTGGCTTTCTTCTATCAGAATCCTTAGGTATCGTAACCTAGCACTCTATCTTCAGGTTCAAGATCGAAACCTGGCTAAACCTGCACATTCTTAACCCAGAAATAAATTTTCTAAATTTAACAATTTGTATGCACCAACATGCTGATATAATCAGATGACTCCCTCTCATAAACATATTCATCAACACCGACTCTCCCTCAGATCATACACACAAGATGAACCACTTGTTGATTTAAAAACATATTTTGACAATTAAGACACACTCCCCCTCACAACAATGTCATCATGTTTAGCACTTGGAATTTTGAAAATGAGCTCTCCAACATCAGTTGTCGAAAATCTTTTTTAATTTTCAAAAAATTTATGCTAAAACACACTGAAAATCTTTTTGGACTTTTTTAAAATAAAGAAATGCAGTGCAATAAAAAAAATATTTACAGACAATATTTTTGTGAGTTTATGCAAGAGGATCATATCAGTTTTCGACAAGTCACAAGTACCGTTGAGCTTAGTTACACATTAAGAATTAAACAATTCACTTAGATTGCCGATATACTGATCCACTTAAATTCTCACACAAATTTCAACTGATTCAGGATATGAGTTAGATGTTTTAAGAAGTTAAACTCATTCATGTGTCCCACCTCTTGAATATACTCCCGTATCCAAATCCCAATATTCAATCTTACAGGTGAGTATACCACAGATGATATCTGTAAGGGTTAAATTGCGAGGGCCGTGAGAGCTCAGGTCGATACTCCTGTATACGCAGAGAGATGACGGCTTCGACTTTTGGTGGGTCCCCTTTAGAGGATCTTTTGTTACAACAGCAATGACTATCAATTTTATTGTTTCATCAATTTGCTGAGGGCTGCGCTATATTTCAAGCATGCGGAAAGTATTCTCCGGGGACTAGGTAAGAAATTTCTTTCAGCAGAAGTCCTGGGATAATACCCCAGATATCACTAAGCATAAAGACCTAGTATCTCAGAAAGCGGGACCTTTTAAACGAGATTTTAGGGGTTACCTATATATCCAAGTAGTGTTCCCCACAAATAAGCAAGTTTGAATTTAAGTTTATATCCCGAAAAAGCTTACTAAATGCGTAAAAACCTATCGGCATATCATCAGTTAGACCGTTTAACGCTATTTAAACATTACATTTCTTTAGCATACTGTGACTGTCTACTGATGTACTATCATTTCCTCTTTTCTGACACAAAAACTCATTTTGGATTTTTATCATGTTTTTGCCTTTTTCAAATTTTCAAATGTTTTTGGATTTTCTGAAAATTTCTACTCCCCCTAAAATGCAAACACATTTTAGGAAATTTGAAAACAAACTAGACTCTTGACCCACTAGAAACATAAAATGTAAAACAAACTGTACAAAACTTGACAACTGACATCGAATTGCTTCAAATCACCATTCACTATGCATAAACAATCAGAACTCCCCCTATCACAAACCATTTTCTCATTTAGATCTCAAAACACTTAAGTTTGTTTTAATCAAAATGATTTTTCCGGAAAATGAGTTTGTTTTTACCACTTGTAGGTTTACCACTTGTTAAATATGGGGATATGGTTCATCATCTTGTCAGTTTTTATCAAATGTAGTAAATCAAGTACAATTTAATGTCCCTGATTTACCATTTGCAATTAAGCAACCTCTGTACCAATTGTAAGAATTACCACTTTTAGGATCACAAACAATACCACTTGTAGGTATGACTAACAAATACCAACTGTAGGAATGTTACGTCTACATGCATCATTTTATCAATCAGGATGCTGATTCCTGCTTCGCACTTACCAACCTGGAAGCTCCGGCATGTCACAATTATCCTGTAAAATTTAACTTTTATAAGATTCAATCACACAATCAATTACTAAGAAAAATGCCGATTCCTGATCCGCAATTACAAACTTGGGATCTCCGGCATAGTCCTAAGACTTTACGGGAAACAAACTTCCATCCAAGTCTTCTCAGACTTGATGGCTTTTAGTTCTTGCGCAATAGGGTTGTAAGTTGCCTTTTTAGTTGCATAAAAATCTTTAACCCCCTTAGCTTTCCCATTCAACATTTTCCCAAAAATTTTCTTAACACTTCCATTGAATGTTTTCTCGACATCAAACTTAGTATTCTCGTTGTAAAACTGATTCGAGATATCAACCTTGCCAACTTTCTGTTTAACTTCTTCAAATTTCAGTAATGGAAACTCATCATCATTCACTGAAATTTTCATCTCAACCTGTGGCTCTTCTGGCTTTGTGGAACCAGATTCTTCGCCGACTTTTTCATCAACTTTCTTAACAACCCACACTTGGTTGTCTTTCTCTTTATTTTTATAAAAATTCTTTTTAGAACACTCACCAACCTCATAAGTTGAATTTTCAAAAATTTTAAATTTTTCGGTTGGTGGTTCAATATCAACAACTTTTCCTTTCAACTTGTTAGAAACTCCCTGTTTTGACTTGGCATTTTTCGGACAGTTCCATGCAATGTGACCAGCTTCATTGCATTTGTAACAGGTTCTGATTTCTTTTGAGTGACAAACTTCAGTTCCATTCTTCTTCTTTTCAGCAAGATACTCTTGATTTGACTGTCTCCAGAATGGTTTCTTCTGTTCCTCTTCTGCACTTCCACCTGACACAAATTCACTATCTTTCTTTTTCTTCGGCTTCTCGTCTTGAAAAGCTTCCATACCTGCAACAGTTGGGTAAATACGATCAATGAGATAATCAGAACTAGAATAACTTTGTAATAAACGTCTAATTCTCTCATTCTCGATCTTTTCTGTCTCCAACTCTTGCTTCCATTTAGCACTTTCTTCGATGTAAAAGTTGATGGCTTTCTGCTTTGTCATCATTACAGCATTCATCATCGTTAGTGCTTGTTCTCTTTCTGAATTTGTCTTTTGGATACCAGCTACTGTTTTGTTCAAGACATCATAAGACTCTTTCACATAGTTGAGGTTGAACAGTAATTGCTCATTCTTCTTTTCATACTCAGCAATTATCTCGTCTTTTGCTGCACAACTCTTGCATGCTTCCAAACACTTCTCGCAAGGCTTTACAACTTCAACAATCTTCTCAATCTCGATTGTCTTTACCACTTCAACCACTTTTTCTTCTTCAATCAACTTCTCTTCTACCTTCACTCGCTCAGTTTCAACCATCTCCACAGCAACACCTTCAACATTCTCTTTCTGAACAACATCTTCAGATTTCTTTAATTGTTGTTCTTTAGCAGCTCGTTTCTCCTTCAGTTTCTCCATGCGATCTGCAAAATAGAAATGAAAACTTTCAGGAGAAAGATGAGATTTAGCAATGTTAATATGTTTTTCTTCCTCATCAACACTGCTGCTGTCATCAGTTGATGACTGATCAAACTGTACAGATGTTTCAGAATTATCATCCGATAAACCAGAATCAGATGGTGTTTGATCAAAAACAATTTCCTTTTCTGAACTGTTATCTGAGCTTTGTGAACTTTCATATACACTCTGTGAACTTTCATCTGATGCAACAGATTTTACAGTTTCACCAATAGATTTCATCCATGTAGTAAACATATCTGGTTCTTTCACAATCTTAGCAATGAAAGCTTTGAAATTTCCATTCTCATCTGCAAACATATCCCAGCTGAAGCCTTCAGGTAGCCTCTCATCATCTTGATCGACTATGCATGCTTTGCTATCAGGTGATATGTAGTTGCTCCAGTTGAAATCTACCAAACACGCTCTCTTGGAATCCTCAATCTTTCTACCATGAGCCGTCTGTGAATCTTGTGATTGACCAACATGTTGATAAATGGCTTTCCGGTAGTAATCATCTTTTCCAAACGGATTCTGAGCACCACTAGCTTCCCTGTTCTTGCATTCTCGTTTGAAATGGCCTTTCTCCCTGCATCGAAAACAAGTAACTTTAGATTTATCAAAACCTAAAGTAGATACATGAGCATCAAGAAAGTCATTTCTCCCGGTAATCGTTTTGAACTTTTCAGCACGTCTAAGAACACTAGCAAGACACCATTTGATATCCATTAATTCCATCTCTTCGGCGTCTATTTGATCGTAATCCTCCTTTGTGAGCATAGGATTTCTGATTCGACCAGCCACTAGACCCTCATAAGATAACAACACAGAACCAAGTAGAGCCATGTGGTCTTTAGCAGTGTCTTCTGAAAAACTTTGACCTTCTGGAAGATTTAGAGCGATATTGCACTGAATCACATAGCCATTTCATGTCTTTGTGCTTTGAGACTGAAAACTCGTGTTTGACTCTTTAGGATTTACACTTGGAAATGATGAAAATCCACTGCTGCTTTTGTTTGATCCCTGATCAGCTTTTTCTGATGAATCCCCAGCACTGAATGCAGTTTGGATTTTCGGATTTCTCTCAGATTCTGGAATTGGAATACTACCTTTATAATACATCTTTACGTCCTGTTGACCACTCGGACTGTTCATCCTCGCGATCTTTTGCTGTTCCAAATCCTGACTCTCGATCTTTTCAATAAACTGAGATATCGTCAACCCATCATAAACACCCGTATTTTTCAGAATCATCAAATACGTTCCCCACTCTTTCTGAGGTAACGCATCGGCTAACTTGTCTACCCACTCTTCACGATCTTTTGTAATACTCAACATTGACATTGATCGCACTAAGTGGCAGTAACGTTCTATCAGCTTCTTCGTATCCTCTCCCGGTAAGCTACTGAACAGATCAAACTCTTTCTTTAGCAGTGCCTTCTTACTTTTAATCATATTCTCGCTACCCTCAAATTTAACTTTAAGTGCATCCCAGATTGATTTTGCAGTTTTGTCATGCTGAAGCAATATGAATATGTCTTCTTTGATTGCTTGCTGAAGCAGACTGATCATCATTTTCTCAGCTTTGTACATAACCCGTTCTTGATCCGTGAATTCTGACAACTCTTTAAGAACCTGCAAATCTGTTCGAGGCAACACATATTTCTTCAAGATACATTCCCATGACCTAAGATGGTTAGCCTGAACCCAGTTCTCGAATCTATCTTTCCACCCGTAGTATTCTTCGATACTCATCAATTTCGGGGGCTTTTGGGTGGTTCCCGTCTCATTTTCCAAACTCATGGCTTGAGCAATAGCAGCTGGACCAGACGGTGTTGCAAACGCATTATAGAACTTCCATGATGACTTAGTACGTTTTTCAAAAACAATGACAAATAAGCGAAATCAGGTATACTGGGTGTCCTTTTGAGTGAAATTAGGATTCTGGATGACCTTATGAGCGAAACGTCCTTTTGAGCGAAATTAGGATTCTGGATGACCTTATGAGAGAAACCTGATATACCTTATGAGCGAAACCCCAAACACTGTGTCACAAAAGCGAAATCACAAGGTATGTATGTCACAAAAGCGAAATCAGGGGTAACTTTGAGCGAAATCAGGGTTTTGGGTGACCCTATAAGCGAAATCAAGATGACATATAAGCGAAATCATGAAATGTCCGTATAAGCGAAATCATATTCGAGGGTAATTTGGTCCAATTTTAGTCCGAATTTTAGTGTCAAACTTTCCAGGGTTTGTCTATGTTCAATTACGCACAGTCTGTGAAATTTTGATCCAATTTTGACAGGTAAAACTTTCTGAAAAAATAAAAGAAGGTGTAGAAGTAAGAAATCTTGATAAATTCCAGCTAATCTCTGCAGAACTCCTCATCCTGTGCTCTGATACCACTTGTAGGATCGCGATCTGACCCGAACGAGTTGTTCAGAGGAGTTTTACTTCGTTTCAGGTGCGGAATAACAAGAAACGAAGGTAGAAACAGCTTATTCTTCACTATAACTACTGATTGTATTGATTGGAATTCAATTACAAGTAGTTCTTCACACCGGCAGCACTTCGGTATGGAATACAAGGCAATGACTAATGATTTCGCTCATGGAACACCTATTTATAGTGCTGAGATTTTGCTCCAATGAACATGACCACAAAAGCGAAACCCCAACATTACCACATAAGCGAAATCACCTTACTAAGTCCCTATGAGCGAAATCAGCTCACTAAACATAATACACTTCCTCTTTTCTTGTAAAACGTGCCCTAATCTATTCAATGCAATCTAAGACTCGATCCAAGACAAAGTCGACAGATGTAGTGCACCAACATATTCATAGATGATATACTTATCTACTCGCACAACAAGGATGATCATGTGAAACATCTTCGATGTATACTCAGACTGCTGCTACAGGAGAAGCTCTATGCTAAGTTCTCCAAATGCGAGTTTCGGCTCCGCGAAGTCCAATTCTTAGGTCACATGATCAGTGAGCGTGGTATCCAAGTGGATCCCGCTAAAATTAAAGTTATCAGGAATTGGGAAGCACCCAAAACCCCTTCATAAATCTACAGTTTCTTAGGATTGGCAGACTATTATAGAAGGTTCATTGAGAACTTCTCTCGAATTGCCACTTTTTTTACTACTTTGACCCGCAAGAATGTAAAATTTGACTGGGGTCCTAAGTAGAAAGAGTCCTTTCAGATTCTGAAGCAGAAACTGAGCAATGCTCCTATCTTAACCCTACATGAGGGGATCAAAGACTTTGTCGTGTACTATGATGCTTCGCACACATGAATGGGTTGCGTGCTTATGCAAAGAGGCAAAGTGATTGCCTATGCATCACGACAGCTTAAGGTGCACAGAAAGAACTATACCACCAATGATCTAGAACTAGGTGCGGTTGTGTTTGCATTAAAACTGTGGAGACATTACTTGTATGGTACAAAGTGTATTATATACACGGACCATAAAAGTCTCCAACATCTTTTTAATAAAAAAGATCTAACATGTGACACTTTAATCACAATTTGTACAAAATATGTCAACTTGAAAACATATGACCTATATACTCAATTTATGCGAAATTCGACACGTATTCTCAACAATCATACATATTTATACTTGTTTTATGTTGGTTTTATAAAATAATTACATAACATACCCTTATATTAGATCCTTTGTGCTTAAAACACCTAAAATGTACTTGAAACATGCAAGAATGGAAGTATAGGGGTGTAAAATGTCAAAAAACCAAACTTGAACCTCAGCCCGGGGCTCTCACCGGCCGCGATCCAGCCTGCCCACACCTTACGCGGCCTGCGAGCCCGTGTAATCCGAGAACAGCTTTATCAAACTCGTTCTTTTGGTGGGTTTTGGTATTTATTTGAGTTTAAACTTGCGTTCTTGCATTAATTACTCACCAAACCCAACCCTAATGCTTCCCTATAAAAAAAACAAGCATCATCCACACATTTTCCACTTTACAACTCACTCAATTCACTCTCAAAACACTTCTTAATCAGTTGTAAAATCAGGAGCTAGATAAGATTCATCACAAGTTGTTTAAGTGAGCATAACTCCTTCATTTCTCAACCTTTTTCCTTGATTCTTCTTTCTAACCACTTGGAAGCCTAGGTGTGTTTCCACAGGTTTTTCATGGAAATCCAAGGCCTGGAACATCACCAAAACTGGCTCCAAAGTGATATAAACTTTCTGTTTTGATTTAAACTTTGTTAAACTTGTGAAACTTGAGTTATCTCATACACATTCCTATGTCCTTATGCTCATAATCACTTCTATGGTTAGTTGGGCTTAAATGTTACACCCCAACCGATGGCGGAAACATCGGGGCGTGGCACTGAGTGAAACAGATTGTACAGAAGTTTCCATAACAACTATATTTACCAAATATTTAAAGCAACACGTCCCATACCATGTCATAAATGATAATACAATTATTACAGAAAAGATCTAGTCAAATTGTTCTGTTCCGACAACTCAGATTTTTATTACAGACAATTGTTTATTGTTGACCTAGGTCTTTCCTAGCCTCGATTTCACAGCAAAGTAAGCAAATAAGCATCCTAAGCACCTGTCACATACATTAAAGTAAAAGTCAATACACATAGTGTAAAGGTGAGCATACAAGTTTGATAATAGCATATAGAGTTCGAAATCGTTACGCATAACCAACACGTACATAGTGTAAAATGAAGCATGTTAGTTATCGACATGAACCTATCGATACCAATGAATGCGGGTCGACTGCCCAAGGCAGTTCGCGATACACACTCACCACTTTGAGCCATGTAAGTAATTGTCCTTAACAACCCCTGAGTGAACAGGTGCTGAGTCCAAACTATAGTACTATCATTGCTAAGGCAGGTAGACAGCATTCCATGTGTAAACATAACAAACAAGCATTCATTAAGTCATGTATAACATGCGGTAACTGTCACGTCCCCCGACCCACCCTGGACGGAATCGGAAGCCGCGAACAGCCCAGTGGTACCGGTGATTATTTTTGAAAAACATTGCAGCGGAAATTTCATCAGGACCGTGAGTTAGGAAAAATATTAGAGTTTAGAAAACACCGGATTTTATTTATTAAATAGATGGGATAAACCCATGTTTTACAATGGTAGCTTTTAATAAAGATAAATTTTATTACATTAAACAATATTTCTTATTTTGATTTAATTAATAAATAAGCCACTTCTTGATGCCTTTCAGTGCCGTATCCATCTCTTACTCCAATCTACTGTAATTACCTAAAACGTGTTTTAAAAAGGTTTTGTCAGCGGGAAATACTGAGTGAATCATTCAGTTTTATTAAAACGACTCTTTTGTTATAATTTACAGTATTAAGAAATTACTATGTTTCTGATATCAAACCAACTACCCACAGTACTTGTCACTCGAATCTTTACGGTGACTGTGGTCATATCACCATTGGCTGCCCCAATGAATGACGAATATCACTAATTTTTAGGTTCGCCCACCTAAAGTGATAAAACTGCAATACTGTGCACAATACCCCACATACCGGCTGTAATTTGGTGATTACATAAACTTAATCACTGTAATTATAACTTTTGAAAATAAACATGATTTTGAAAGTAATTTGATAAAAAGAGAATGACTCACATTATAATCATGCAGATTCATACGGACAGAATTTAGTCTACAGATAATCCTTGATATATTGCAGATTGAGACAGGCAGAGCTTAGCCTATTTATTTAGCCTTGTAACCTAGTGCACACGAACTAGATAGGTAACTTAATACAGCAATTACGATAACTCACGAGATCAACCCTCACAACGAATGACAAAGTGCTATGCTTAAACTTCCATCGAATTAACGATTAATGACAAAGCATCACCCTAATGTGGGCAGCACTTAAACATCCATTGAGTACATTGATCGATCGGACAATGAATCGTAATAGCGATCGAGTTAATACCCGGTATCGTAGCAGAATTCGAGCTAGTGTGTGTTTGGTAGTAATAAAAATATATATTTGTAATTTAAGTATAGTACCCCTAATTCAACCTTATCCCGATGTCCCGAGACAGAACCCCAACGAACTTAGTCGGGCAGGGCCCTGACATGCGTTATGGGCTCAGATCAATCAGAAAGGGTAGCGGTGATCTGAAGCTACAATACTTAAAACGAGGCAGAACCTTATTATTATTATTATAGGAAATAAAGCTAGAAATTGAGAGAGAGATATGGACACAACGATGGAAGTAATGTGTTGATATATATACTGAAAATTACTTGGAGGGGACGCTTTGTCTACGTACTTCAATTCAATTTGCTTTGATTATTTTATTATATTTTGTGTTGATTCTTTTCCAAAATTTGCCACGTACAGGTAGTTCAAAAAATTCTATTTCTTCTTTGTAAGACACATTCATTTTTCTTTATTTTAATTATTATATTTTATTTTATTTTTATTTTACCAAGAATGGACACATAGGGATGACAGGCATCCCATTTCGAAATTCATTGGATACGTATAACTTTCTTGATTCCCATTTTAGTTATCATTATTTTATTATTTATTATTATATTTAAAAAGGGAACACAAAAGGTAAGATGGGACACGACAAGTTTACTTTTTTTTTTTTGAACGGTAACTTTCTTTAAGAGTGACCCTTAGTCACACCTGCCAATTAAGGCAAGCCTAGCCCACCAGGCCCGCACCAGACTATGTTGTCTGAACCAGGTCCACGCTGGTGTTGTCCGGGCGTGGGCTAGCGCTCCTCCGGAAACCGTACTGCCTCTACACGAGTTGCCTCGCTAGAGTAACAGCCGGATGAAAACCGGAGTGACGCTCAGGATCAAACCCTCCTCGGTGGGTCTTTCACCATCATTGCGCACGGGTGTCCTACCCCCTTTCGCCACAAGCGGGAGTCGAACCGGTGACCTCTAGGAGGACAAACCGGCCCACAACCACTGGGCTATGAGGGCGGGGACACGACAAGTTTACTTGAAATTGTATTTGTTTGGTTTTATTATTTATATTATTATTATTATTATAAATATTAATTTAACTACTTTACTCATTTGGCGTGTATAACTTCTATGATATAATGTTTTATAAAATAATGAATATGTCTTTAGAACGAGAATATTTTTGTCTTCATTTGGGTCTAAGTTTCATTAAAAATAGAGTAGGTTCAAAATACAATGTATTTTATAATTTAATTATTATACGGTTCCTAGACCCGTCTAGGTACTTCATATTTCTTACGGTCAACCTACCCGTAAGTTACCTGTCTAATAATATAAGTTTTTTATAGACTTTTATTTTATTATAAAGATCACCCATATACAGGCCAATTAATTTAGAATAATATTTCAACATAACTATATAAAATAGTGTTTGAAACTATTTGGGTTGAATATTTATATTAAAAATAAACTAGTTACTAGTTACTAGTGATTAATAAACTTAACCAAACCTATAATTTTTTTTATAAAAATAGGGATGTTACATTCTCCCCACCTTGTTTTAAATCTCGTCCTCGAGATTTGGATTATGATATTTCTTTTAAACTTCTGTCAAGTTTTAGTCAATAAAAACAATATTTAAGGTATATGATATAGAATCAAAATATCAAATTTTGTGAATATGAGTTGTACAATAAGTAGGACTCAATGGTTCAACTGAATTAGTTCAAGAAATCAATGACAAATGAATGAGATGAAAGGATATAATTTACAAAGTGACTAGGTTCAAGCCAAAAGATATATGATCGATAGATATTTAAAATGAATGTGAAGGATTTTTTTAGAATCAATAAAATTCTTTGTCAAAAGAAAGCTTACTTTGATTGGAAATTGAGGAAGTTTTTTTAAAATTGACAGGTTCAAAATGAAATAAAAGCATGAAAAATGATTTGTCAAATATTTATGATATGAAAAAAATTTAAAGTGTTGAGATGAGTGAATTGCAGGGATAAAAGACAATAAAGTTAGTGTATCTTTATTTTAGAGTTCGTATCTTAAGTGATGATCGTGAGATAATAGATTACGTCTAGATGATCGCGAAATCCTATAATATTGTTATAACTATATTTAGATATGTTAAATTCTAATTTAGTATTTTAAATTTCCGGTCACCTTTATGTATAAATTTTGATATGATATACATATACATGATTTATACTGTATATTCACATATATTATACTGTATATTCGATTTTTCTTATATATATATAGTTATCACAGTATAATTTAGCAGTTATAAATAATCTTTCTTATATATAAAAATATATATATATTTATATATAGAGAAAAATTTACTTTATATCAAATATTTTTATAAAGAAAATTTATATAGGATTATATATATCGATTTTTATGAAGATATATTTATGTGATAAAATTCAATATAGATATGGAGTCTACGTTTCATAAGAATTTTTTTTTTTAACTAAAATTTGCTAAATAAGTATGATGACTTAATTTATATACCTTAACTAGTCATTATCATGGTTAGATATTGGTTAGTGCTGCCTTGTTTAAGCATAGGTGGCCAGTCTATGCCTAGGTTACCCAATATCTGCCCTTGACAATAACCCTAGTATTTTAAAATAATACTAACACTATTATTATTAATATTTTCTTACTAATAATAAAACTGATATTAGTATTACATAACTAAACATACACTTAAATGGAAAAATTTCTAATAAAAATGGTGAAACCAGCCGTCCCCAGGATCGAACCCGGGTCTAGGCCACACCCTTTCGCGCGCCTAGCCAACCGAGCTAAGTGCCTAGTTTGTGAAAATTTCTATTTTGGTTAAATATAAGCACATGTACAATAAATTCTGTACTTCTTATTATAAGTCACCTACTTATCCTCCTTATGTTGACTAATAATAATATAGTAATACTATTAGGTAATCCCTTATGTAAGTTTTCATATATAAAATAAATTTTATATAATGTTTTTCGATTGAAGATGTTAAAAAAATAATTTATCACGAAAGGCTAGATTGATGTTGTAAAAATCATTTAAGAGATACATTAAAATATGACAAGAATTTGTGTATCATTATCTTAATACATGATTTGTGTTAAGATAACTTTTATAAATATCCGTATATATATATAAATGAGATTAGTGCAATTTTTAAATTTTATGAAAACGTTAGTACAAGGTGACCGTGATCAAAGAAATGATTTAGTGAAGTCGAAGACCAAATAGTCATTTTATAGTTCTAGAGAATTGAAGTGTTTGTTGGGATTATGTTGAATATGATAGCTTTGATCCATCATATGGGAATTTGAAATGAATATGTAATGCGAACAAGTTCAAGCAATTGAACTTGGTTTAATCACAACGAGTTCATGTATTAATAAGAAAGTTCAGACATGGTTACAGCAAAATCATGTATGCCAAAGAAAAATGAGTTTCTCAAGAAATTTATTGACTCAATATAAAAGGGTCATTGTTTTGCATTACTGCGGTATACAGTGCCAAAAAAAATCGAGTATAGCAAAATGATATTTGAGTTTGGATAAAACAACAAATTAGAATGAAGTCCTCCAGTTGGTTTCATAAATCAAATGAACCATATGTGCAACAAATAGTGCATGTGTAACGTATGGATTTATCAAGAAATGAAATAGATCAATATTTGTCACCATGAAAGAATTCCTCATGGTATGACGACCTTTAGGGAAAGTAAAAACACGAAAGTCAATTCTATATATGCAGAAGTCAGAAAAAAAAATTTATCTGAAAATTTTGTATGATAATCGTTATTAAGTGATATTGCCAAGGAATATCAAATAAAATGAAATAAGGAATTTGCAAAGTATGTAACTCCTTTTGCAGTGATAATAATTATGACTTTGATTAGACTGTGCACCGATGATTGTGAAATATTGTTTCAAAGTACCTCAGCGATATTCATTTTGTAGGATCATGTGGCAAAGTGCTCCTTTTTATTAGTAGCTTTTCCACTAACGGGATTAGCCTTGTTGCCATCGTGCCCAATTATATTTTTCAAAGGTCTTGCCTTTAGAAGTCGTGTGTGACATACTTTAACGTCTGTGGACGTAAAATTTAAGTTTCATGTGTTTTCTTGTGCACTAGCACAACTTTACATGGTTCTTACTTGCGTTAATAGTTTATGGTAACGTGTTAGAAATTCTTTTGATGGCATTTTAACTTAAAGGGTTTCCATTATTTTATTTTATCACACGAGCTACGAGACAGATGATTAAACGAAATAATGTTTCGTATCGGAAAAGAAATTCCTGATAAAGAAATCTAGACACAGATACTTGTGCTTTATTCCTATTTGACTTTTGGAATTCTTTATAGATATAACTATCTATATAATCATATATTTCACATACCCTTCATAAAGTCAATGCATTTAACAGATTCATATTTTCAAAAACCAGTCAAATATTTGGTCAAGATACTATTTAGGGAAATTTTGTCATTTGTTTGACATATTATATACCCCGTCTTATCCGATTCGCGCCGGAGCGGTAATCTCATTATATCCGGACAAACTGGAGAGTCTGCTACACCATACCTAGTCTTGCCGGAGAAAATTTTCTATTTCCCATAAATAGTATCTTTTCAAAAGTGACTCTTTTATTAGGGCTTTTATCCAGAATCAAAGAAAATTGTATTTCTCGTAACATATCTTATTCTAGTCCAAGTAATATCAATAAGCAATAATTACTATTAATTCTTTCTTATTTATCATATCTTGCAATATTCTAATTACCATTCTTATGGTATATCAAAACCCATCATACTTTATTTACACCAGGACTTAGCTTATCTCGAAGCTTATACTAAGGCATCTTTTCTTAAGTTCAAGTCTAAATGCTATCATGTGTGCTACCAGTTAATAGCAATCTCCTAACTCTTTTATTTAGGTATTATTATTACAACACTTAAAGGCTTGAAGCAGTGGCTCTGATACCACCTTCTGTCACGTCCCCCGACCCACCCTGGACGGAATCGGAAGCCGCGAACAGCCCAGTGGTACCGGTGATTATTTTTGAAAAACATTGCAGCGGAAATTTCATCAGGACCGTGAGTTAGGAAAAATATCAGAGTTTAGAAAACACCGGATTTTATTTATTAAATAGATGGGATAAACTCATGTTTTACAATGGTAGCTTTTAATAAAGATAAATTTTATTACATTAAACAATATTTCTTATTTTGATTTAATTAATAAATAAGCCACTTCTTGATGCCTTTCAGTGCCGTATCCATCTCTTACTCCAATCTACTGTAATTACCTGAAACGCGTTTTAAAAAGGTTTTGTCAGCGGGAAATACTGAGTGAATCATTCAGTTTTATTAAAACGACTCTTTTGTTATAATTTACAGTATTAAGAAATTACTATGTTTCTGATATCAAACCAACTACCCACAGTACTTGTCACTCGAATCTTTACGGTGACTGTGGTCATATCACCATTGGCTGCCCCAATGAATGACGAATATCACTAATTTTTAGGTTCGCCCACCTAAAGTGATAAAACTGCAATACTGTGCACAATACCCCACATACCGGCTGTAATTTGGTGATTACATAAACTTAATCACTATAATTATAACTTTTGAAAATAAACATGATTTTGAAAGTAATTTGATAAAAAGAGAATGACTCACATTATAATCATGCAGATTCATACGGACAGAATTTAGTCTACAGATAATCCTTGATATATTGCAGATTGAGACAGGCAGAGCTTAGCCTATTTATTTAGCCTTGTAACCTAGTGCACACGAACTAGGTAGGTAACTTAATACAGCAATTACGATAACTCACGAGATCAACCCTCACAACGAATGACAAAGTGCTATGCTTAAACTTCCATCGAATTAACGATTAATGACAAAGCATCACCCTAATGTGGGCAGCACTTAAACATCCATTGAGTACATTGATCGATCGGACAATGAATCGTAATAGCGATCGAGTTAATACCCGGTATCGTAGCAGAATTCGAGCTAGTGTGTGTTTGGTAGTAATAAAAATATATATTTGTAATTTAAGTATAGTACCCCTAATTCAACCTTATCCCGATGTCCCGAGACAGAACCCCAACGAACTTAGTCGGGCAGGGCCCTGACATGCGTTATGGGCTCAGATCAATCAGAAAGGGTAGCGGTGATCTGAAGCTACAATACTTAAAACGAGGCAGAACCTTATTATTATTATTATAGGAAATAAAGCTAGAAATTGAGAGAGAGATATGGACACAACGATGGAAGTAATGTGTTGATATATATACTGAAAATTACTTGGAGGGGACGCTTTGTCTACGTACTTCAATTCAATTTGCTTTGATTATTTTATTATATTTTGTGTTGATTCTTTTCCAAAATTTGCCACGTACAGGTATTCAAAAAATTATATTTCTTCTTTGTAAGACACATTCATTTTTCTTTATTTTAATTATTATATTTTATTTTTATTTTACCAAGAATGGACACATAGGGATGACAGGCATCCCATTTCGAAATTCATTGGATACGTATAACTTTCTTGATTCCCATTTTAGTTATCATTATTTTATTATTTATTATTATATTTAAAAAGGGGACATAAAAGGTAAGATGGGACACGACAAGTTTACTTGAAATTGTATTTGTTTGGTTTTATTATTTATATTATTATTATTATTATAAATATTAATTTAACTACTTTACTCATTTGGCGTGTATAACTTCTATGATATAATGTTTTATAAAATAATGAATATGTCTTTAGAACGAGAATATTTTTGTCTTCATTTGGGTCTAAGTTTCATTAAAAATAGAGTAGGTTCAAAATACAATGTATTTTATAATTTAATTATTATACGGTTCCTAGACCCGTCTAGGTACTTCATATTTCTTACGGTCAACCTACCCGTAAGTTACCTGTCTAATAATATAAGTTTTTTTATAGACTTTTATTTTATTATAAAGATCACCCATATACAGGCCAATTAATTTAGAATAATATTTCAACATAACTATATAAAATAGTGTTTGAAACTATTTGGGTTGAATATTTATATTAAAAATAAACTAGTTACTAGTTACTAGTGATTAATAAACTTAACCAAACCTATAATTTTTTTATAAAAATAGGGATGTTACAGTAACGGTTAGCGTTAAAGTATTGCGTAGTGTGTTTGATGTGATTTAGTATATGTAACGTATGTAACACACAAAAGTGCGTAAAGCAAAAGGGATTCGAGTATACTCACAGCGATTGATGGATTGAAGGGAGCGCTAGAGAGTAGGGTTAGCCCGAACAGAATGATAGCATAACGATAAGCGACGCGTAAAACGATACAAAGTGCAAGTGGGTAGGACAACAGTTCGATCGGATGATAGTCCGATCGGACAGCCGGTCGCTCGAGTGACAGTCCGTTCGGACGGTCGTCCGGTCGGATGACCGTTCGAGTGGATTGTTACTTCCTTTGGGAAGGATGTGTTTGTGTATGATGGCTTGACTTTTGAAGTTTTCGTTGTAGCATTTTGAAAACATAGAAGTATCTCTACCTTTCAGGTCGATCGATCGAACGACCGATCGATCGGGCGACAGTCCTATAGGTTGGGCACTTCAGCGAGAACAAGTTCTCAGCAGGTTGTCACTTGATCGGACGGTTGTTCCATCGGGTGGCATCCCTTGTGCATTGAACATGTTGAAAATTGTTTAAGTGTTGAAGTTTTGAAACATCACATAGTCGGATGGTCGGTCGATCGAGTGGTAACTCGATCGGACGGCAATCCGTTCGGTGTTCCCAAAACTCTTGAGGGTTGATTTGAAAATTAATTGTTGGGCCAAGGTGCAAGTCGATCGGATGACCGGTCGTTCGGATGGCTGTCCGATCGGACAACAGTCCGATCGGACGACACTCCGTCCTGGTCGACCTGTTCGTCTTACACTTGGTTGTTTTGATTGTTTGTCGTTTTATCGAGACGTTTTGATAACATATTAAGCAACAGGAACCTTGTCAATACTTGGTACCCCTGATCAGACATGAATCACCCAAATCCGACCAGTTAACTGTTCGAGACGGTGTTCCATGTTTAACCCGAAATCGGTAGTCTCTTGGATAGAATCCAGATCTTGAACCAACACCACCACAAGAATGAGTAGTAAGTCGGCACAAGCTTCGATTCTATCGATTTTGAAGGCATTGAGTGTAAAAGAGTTGAAAGAAAGTTGGAAAACCATCTTTCAATCCTTTTCATTGTGAATATGTTTAGATCTATGAAAGATCTTTGTTTGTTTATGTGGAAATCGGTTAGATCTAAGTTGTTCTTGGTGGATTGAGGCCAAAACATAAAGTTCTCAAGAACACATGATGACCTTATCCTAGAACGCTTTGAATCTTGATGATTTCACGGTTAAAAGTTAAGATTCAAAAGATAGAAAGGTGTAGGAGTGCGTGTAGATTAAGGAAGTACAGGATTTAGGACGAGTTCTTACCGGAATCGCGAGAAATCTGAAGAAAAGTGGGGAAGATGAGCTGGTCGGAGGAGAGTTGCCAAAAGTGGAAAGTATGATGGTGACAGTGGGTATTTATAGGGTTTCCGAAAAAGGAAAGGGGAGGAGAGGGGCTGGTCGATCGGCTGGCCACCTGGTCGATTGGCCACTTGTTCAAGTGTTTGGTGCGACGAGTTTTGCCGTTTCGATTGCGATTGCGGGCGTTGCGATACGAGAGGGTTTCCTAGTCAAATTACTTTTAATCCCAACTACTATATCAACATACAAGCATCCTTATTTCATATTCGTTTAGCGTTTGCGATTGAGTTTTCAATTGCGTTTCGATTGATTACCACAACATAACATAAATAAACACACACAAGTAACACATAAGGCACACACACACGTATAACAATAACCAAAATGCGTAAATTCGAGTTGCGAGTGCGATAGCGATAAAGCGATTAAACATGCGATAAATAGCGACTACTATGCGATTATTAATAGATACTCCACATAATACAACTAAAGCGATAACAAAATAGGCTAATTACAAGTCAAAGAAGTCAAAACAGGAATTGAGCAAGGAGAGACATATCGCTATTAGCAATCTTTTCTTCCTTTGACTTCAATCTTGACTTTGAATTTGACTTTCGAAACACGGGGTGTTACATTAAAAACAAGGTTGTGACATCTAAAATCAGAGGTTAAAACCTCATAAACATTCTGTTTTGTTTGGGTTTTAACCCACAAGTAATGAACAAGCTTAAGGCTTGATGTTTGTGTGATTACAGGACTAGCTTGGGCTATCCTACTTGAAAATCCACACATTACTTGATGTTTTCCTTAGATTAGTTGTAATAATTTCATTCTTTATTGTATGTTCATGACCCTCCTTGATTGTCTATGACAACAAATGTAGTGGTGAACCCCAAAGAGGTACCTAAATGGAAGACTTGTTCTTCCTACCTCATGCATGACTTATGTGACATACAAAGAGGTTCCTAAATGGGGGATTCATCCTCCTACCTCATGCTTGACTTATATGACAATATAACATCTATATAACTTATATAATATATTCAAGTAACCAAACTCTTGATGATGAACTAGTGGTCATTTGTCAAGATAGTAGGTTGCATCATCTCAGGACCATAATGCTTGTCACGATTCTAATGGGCTTTTGTCCCATGAAAACATTTAAACTCTTTCGAGTTTCATAGTGTCAAGAACAAGTATCATGTGTGCTAGATGATTACTTTCTCATATGTTATTTTCATGTAATTTAAACTCTGACTCTTTAATCTTCCGTTAAACTCTCCATACTCACCCACCTATGTTTCTTCGTGTAGAAGGACAAGGTGCTCCATTCTAATCAACCAAATACTCGCGGAATATCAAGTAGGAAGCTTGCAAAACCATGAGTATACTCGATCCCGTTTTACTTTTTATCACTTTGGGTGCAACATGTATGTTATACGACTTCACACAACACTTAAACTATTTTAATCTCAATCCATGCTTAACATGAAACTATGTGATGCTTGTTAGACTTGTATGCTATGTGAACTCTTTGTGTCGATATATGCTTCATTAACTTTGCTAGCCTACCTTAACAATTATAGCGCTATAGGATTAACGCACCGCCCACGAAACTTGGGGTATTGTTAAGTTAAACATGTTAACCTCCCCTTATTCTTTGGGATAGGAAAAATTAACGCATTGGATTCTTTGGTTTGAACATATAGTACACCGTTTCAGCATATTTAGTAAACTTGCATATTGGTTATTCATGTTGGATATGAGACTTTAAACTTTTAATCTGTATTATGCTATGTATGAAAACTTGTATACTCGCCAACTTTTTGTTGATATATTTTAATACATGTTGTAGGTTGATTGATGAGATGATGTTATGAAGAAACGAGATTTAGGTGGGCTTAGAAACACACCTAGATTAATTTTGTTATTTTGATGTTATGTTATGAGACAATGTTGTTTGTTTTTTAATCTTTGTATGACAATTTAGTATTGCAATGAAATTTGAATTTAAATTATATTGTCACATAGCGTTATGAAGTTTTGAGCAATTTATTTGTCTCATCCCGATGTT
>JARYGA010003452.1:0-31166 GCA_030545235.1 Helianthus tuberosus | reverse complement strand
ATATGCATAAGTTTTAAAAAGGTTTTTAATAAAACAAACAGCAAAACAACAAGGTTTTTCGAGAATTTTAAAATGATTTTCCAGAAAATGTATGATCTTTAAGTTCAAAAATCAAGAAAAACACCTATAAAACTTTGAAAAACACAAGAAAAACAACTTGGTTTAAACAAGGAATCGAGCCAATGCTCTGATACCAATTGTAGGTCCACCCGGAGGATCGAGTAACCTCTATTCCCTGTTTTCCGACAAACCCGAAAGTGCGGAATCCAAACGGGTAAGTTAAACCAAGTTACGAACACAAACACAAAGATTATACGATTAACACTCCATTGTATTAACGCGTATGAAACCGTTACAAAGCAATGTTTACAAGATAAACCTATAAACTCTCAGTTGTGTGTGTGTGTTCTCTCAAAGAAATCTATTCGGACTTCGTGCTGTGTTCGGTCTGTTGTGAGTGTTTATATAGTAAAGGACTGACAAATCAAAAGGCCCACGAAATCCCTCGACGAAATCAGATCATCATGACGAAATCAGGGTGATTTCATCCTAAGTGGTTTTCACCTAAAGTGATTTCATCATCAGGGGATTTCGTCATATGTATGGGCCTAAGGGATTTCACCACTTGGGCTTGGACATGTTGGGCCATAATCATAAACAGACAACACAAACTTAAACTAAACATGCATACTGCACACACGCAGTAGCAATTTACATCAAACGTTACAAAGTAAAACGCATACCGAGTCAAGACAGGAGGTTGTCTTGACTACTGCCTTCACTTCGTGACCGAGTCGAGCCGTATCCACACGATATGTATCAACAGTTCCTCCGTCATACGACCCGTCGCGATACGAGATCGAAGATTATGCGAGATGACATCATCATCATGATGTCACAAACATGAATTGAACCTTTGCATGGAAGTCACGAAGCATGAGGTCACGAAAGATATGCTTCACATTATGGAAGTCACGAAGAATATGCATGCATGTCCATGAAGAAGTGTTTCACAAAATGAAACACACGAAGAACCATTGTTCATGCACTTAATTGCTTGTTGAATGGAAGTCACGAAGGACTCCATGTTTCGTGACTTTTATGGACGAAGTACTCATGCTTAGTGGGTCTGGGAATGTTTCGTAGCCCTTGTATATCTTTCGTGGAGTTGCTGAATGTTTGGCTATAAATAGACTGTCATGTTTACCATTTCGATAAGAGAGCACACCCAGTATAGTTTGAGAGCATTCTTGTATTATCTTTGTAACAAAACTCTGTTGGTTAATACATTTGAGCTTTAAACGTTGAATTTGTCTTGTGTTTGTGTGTTCTTGGCTTGGTTTGCATATACAGTTGGATTCCGCACTCGTGTGTGTTAACAACAAGGAAGTAGGTTTATCTTGATCCTCCGAGTGTTCCTACAAGTGGTATCAGAGCGTTGGCTCCGCTCTCTTCCTTGTTGAAAACCAAAAATTTTTGTGTGTTTTTTTAGCAAAGTTTGGGTGTTTTTCTTGAACTTGAACAAGAAACTCAAGTTTTTTTTACAAGAAAAATGGGTTAAAGGTTAAGAAAAACTTGTTGTTTGCAGTAAATTTTTATAAAAAAACCTTGTTAAAACACATGAAGACATGTTAAAATACGGTTTTTCTCAAAATTTCTAGCAAAAATCTTTTTCGCCATTTTTTCCGATGAAGTGTTTTGGTCAGAATACTCGCCGGAATATTCTTTGTGTGAAAAGATAACCTTCAAATTTTACTGTGAAAGTGTTTTTTGTAAGTTTGTTTTCTAACCAAATGTGGATAACAACCAACCAACTTTCCAAAGTCAGAAACAATATTCTGTTTAAAAAGGAAACTGTTCACCAACTTTTTCACGAAACACCTCATTTGAAGTATCTTTCACGAAAAAGTTGTCTCATATTCACGAAGAACTACAATTTCAGGAAACATATGCACGAATTACATATATTCACGAAGAACTCACAAAGAGCTACATTTTCACGAAAAAACCTTGTCTTAGTAGACTTGATTCTTCGTGAATTGGGCCTTAACATAATTGGTCCTTCGTGAAATTGGGCCAAGATTCTTCGTGAACATTAAGTTTTTCATATAAGTAAACAAATAATATAGTTCTTCGTGGGTTGGATGATTCGTGAATAATGCATTGGTAAACATGAGTTTTTCGTAAACCCTTGTTTTTCGTGGACATGTCTTTTTCGTGAACATACATTTCTTTCAAAGAAGTTTTTTTTAAAAACAACTGCTTCATGGAATTAGTGTTTCGTGATTTTGACAGTTATAGTTTTTTTTTCACAGAAGGTTCACAGTAAGTGTTTAAGTTGCTTGTCTTTTGTCAACTATGAGTACACATCTTTGGGGTTAGACTCCCGATGCAAATACGGACAACGCGTATACACAAAAGGGTTTAACACCTTCATGGGTTCAGTCTCCCACACCCTCGTCCTCATCCATTCCAACACAAGTGGGTTTGATTACGGAAAATCAATGGGCGTTTGTTGCCAATCAGAATCAAAGTATTCAAAACCTCCTTTTGAGAGAAAATGAAACCGTAAGTAACAATCGTCCACCAAAGCTCATGCATATGAACGAGTATCCCGGATGGCAGGATAGGTTTCATACGTATATTCTTAGGCAAAACACGGAGTTGTGGTTGTATTTTACTTCGGAATTCGACCAAGCACTTGAAGAAGCCGGTTCAAGTCCCGCATCATTTGTCGATCTTACTGTCGATGAGAAGAAGGCATATGATTTAGAGAAAAAGGCGTTTTCAATTCTAACTCAAGCCTTAAACAAAGATATTTATCATCAGTTTGTGAGTTTCAAAACAACAAAGAGTTTATGGGATGCGTTAAAGGTGAGAGGTCAAGGAAATGCAGCGTCACTCAAACTGAGACATGATTTGCTCAAAAAGGAAATCGACGGATTCATGTGTATGGAAAAGGAGTCGCTGGGAGATATGACAAGTCAATATTATCTTTTGATGAGTGAATTGAGTAGTTATGGGGTATCGTTAACTCCAGAAGAGGTTGTTACAAAGTTCGCTGATGCATTGCCACTTCAATGGAATGGATTCTTAGGGATTTTGAAGTATAATGGCACTTTGGCTACGAACAACATCTATGATTTCATTCAGCTATTGGAGAACAAAAATCAAGAAGAAATCTGGAAGGCAAGAAGAGTTCCGGTGCCACAAAATCCTGAGATGTATTATGGAAATTATGGAAGTACTAGCACTGTTGCAGGACCTACTCAACATGCTCAGCTACAAATGGCTTTTGTCTCAAACACCAATCCGTTTGGAACACCACAACTGGTTTCCTTAGAGCCAAACTTTTAGTCTACTAGAGTAGCGTCATTTCTTGATCCTAACTACAACGGTCAACATCAAGCTTGTTATGGAAACACTTCATCAATAGTCAATGCAGGTCAGTCATCTAATCCAAACACAGTTCGACTAGACACTTCAAGTTTCTCAAAATTAAGTGTTGAGGTAGCAAAGGAACATATGGAGCTCTTAAACACTTTGGTGAGCGCGTACTGTGGGTTAGTAGCAGGGCAAATTGGAAACATCAATTTGACTCAGGAGCAAATAGATAAGGATGAAATGGATTTGATGGATATCAAGTGGGCGTTTGCTACTGCGGTGAGGCAAGTAAAAGACTACATGGAATGAACCGGTAGAATAAACTTGGAAAGCAAGAAAGACACCAAGTATGGGTTCGATAAGCAAGCGGTCAAGTGTTTCAACTATGGTGAACAAGGTCACTTCAAACAGGAATGCACTAAGCTAGCTCAGCATGGGAACCAGTATCCATTCAGAAATCAAGGAAACCAACCGAATCAGAATCAAACCAGGAATAATGAGCATGCCTTTATTCCTGTGAGCAATTCTCATCAAGTTGGATCATCAAACAGCAATCGAGCTCTTATGGTAGAAGTTGATGAAAGTTGTGACTGGTCGACTCAACTAGGTAGCAGTGATCAGGGTGGAACAGCTTGTTTTGTTGAGGTTATCAAGGATCTAAAACAAGCTTGTGGTGGAGAATCTTCAGAAGATGAAGACAGTTCTGGTTATAGTGGAAGTTCGGATGAAGAAAGCTCAAGTTCAGGTGAAGACGGTATGGATGAAGTGTCACGTGAGACCATTGATACAGATATTGAGAATTTTTTGGGTGAAGCTAAAGTAGTGAATGACAGAAGATCAATTTTGGTGGATCAAGCTACTTATTCTTCTCATCATTTAGCTTTCATGGCTAATGTTTGTGGTTCGTAAAGTCAGGTATGTGTCGATGAACCAAAATCTGATAGGTGTGATAGTTGTGTTGATTTAGGTGCTAAATTGTCTGATTTGGAAAGAAAATATGATGATTTACAAAGTAAATATGACGTGACATGTATCCACAATCAAAATTTGATCGTGGATCTTTCAAAATGCACAGAGGCCTATATGTCTCATAAAAATCATGAAAAGGGTTTTAAAAAGGTAATTGACACATTAAGAGAAGATATTTCCGAGCTAAAGAAAACAGTTTCAAGAAAACAAACTGCAATAAACAATTACATCAATAGGCTTGAGGAAACACAAAAAGAATTGTCCTGTGTTAAGTGTGAAAATGAGGCGATCCAGTTTAAGTTAGATAGTTATTCAAACTCTAGGTGTGTGCTGGATCACATCATTGACAAACAGAAAAAGAAAGAAGATGTCATGTCCATTGGATATAAGAAGTGTCCTCCACCTGTTAGACACAATTATACCGCAATGCCTGATGAGGAAGATAAGCCTCACTTTGAGTCATCAGTTCCATTGGACCTTGAGGAATTCACATTTGGGCTCGGATTCAAAAAGGAAGTATCCTCATATTCGGATCAATCAGCAGATACGAAAGTATCAACAACTGAACAAAATCAGGAACCTCCAGTCATTGTTGAGGATGCTGATTCTTTAGATGGTGAATCCGAGGATTACTAACTCAGTACAGTCTGATGCGGTGATTAAAGAAGAAGACATACCTCTTGAGAATCATATTCTATGTGATCCTCCCACAAAACCTGCTAAGACTATTCTGGTTGAGTCAATTTCTACACAAGATTCTGAGAGTGTGAATTTGCTGTATACTTTGGTTGGTCATGATAAAGTCTATTCAAACAAAGATTTTCCGATTAAGAATGTAAATCAATCTTTAATAAGTAAAATTTTTGAGGATTTGACAAGTAAGCTTTGGGAGAGTCGAGTTCACAAGTTGTGGTAACACAATTTCCTCCGATTCAAAAAGCTAAAATTCGAAAACAATATGGCAACCAGAAATTACCAACAGAGAAAAATAAGCAAAATCACACTAAACCAAAAGGAAAATCAACAATTCAAGGTCGAAAGGAACAAAACCAAAGAAAGAATCAAAAGATGAACTTTGTGAAGTCGAAGGGAACCGATAAACTTGAAACATTTGAAAACAAATCTAACGTAGATGATGCTAATCAAGTTAAATTTTTGAAAAGAGACGGTCAAAACAATTCAGGACCAAGTACTTCGGAATCACAAAGTTCATCAACAAGACATCAACATGATACTTCGGGGTTTGTTGAACGAAGATCATGTTTCGACTGTGGTGAATTTGGACATATCATTTGATTTTGTCCATATCTTCATAAATTAAAGGCTAAAACTGATGCTCCCCGAGAGCAAAGCTACCAAAAGCGGCCTGTTTCGCCAAAACAAGATCTACGTCTTGTGAAAGAACATGAGAAGAAACAGAAACGCAAACAAAAAAAGGTAATTGAAAAGGCTCTTAAAACCGAGATGGTAAAAAAAACAATCTATTTTAGTCCAACCAGAAAATTCTAAAATTCCAAACAATCAAACTGGTAAAACTCAATAGGCATGGAAACCTAAATTGGTCACAAATTCAGGGGGAGCATCACTATTTCCAGACCATTGCGAAGTTGAAATAACTTTTTTCAATGAAAATGGAAGACCTAAGTCCACGAAGCCTTGGGTCCCCATCTCCAATTGATCTTTGAGTACATGTGCAAGGTGTTCTAGGAGGAACTGTCAGTAGTCTTTGGATTGTTGATAATGGAGCATCCAGGCACATGACAGGCGACATGAGACTTCTCTACGCCGTCAAATCTATTAGAGGATGATATGTTGCTTTTGCTAGAGATAAAGTCGGATATATTACTGGAGAGAGAATGGTATCCAATAGGGTAGTGAGTTTTGATAAGATCAACTTGGTGCAACAACTTGATCACAATCTTCTTAGTGTTTCTCAAATCTGTGATAAGAAGTTTTCTGTGCACTTTGATGCAAATGGATGTTATGTGCTGAAGCCCGGTTTCAAGATTCCCAAAGACTGGATTTTCTTATCAGCACCAAGGATTAATTTGATATGAGCCAAGAAATTATAACGTCTGCACAAGTAACCTGATTTGTTTCTAAAGCCACAGAAAAGGAATCAATCTCTTGGCACAGGCGGATGGGACACATTCACTTAAGGAAAATGAATCATCTGGTGAAGAATGAGTTAGTGAACGGTGTTCCTGTTAAAAACTTTCATCTGCAAGACATCTGTGTTTCATGCCAAAAGGGAAAGCAAAGCAAGAAATCGCACCCGAAAAAGAAGATCAACACGGTGGCAGTGCCGCTTAAACGCTTGCCCATGGATTTGTTTGGTCTTGTTAAGCATAAAAGCCTCTGTAATGACTCGTATTGTCTTGTTGTAACATATGACTATTCAAGATTTTCTTGGGTGGCGTTTATGGCACACAAGAGTGAGACTTTCGAAATTATCAAAAACTAGATCACTACGATTGAGAATGTGTATAATTTGAAAGTGAGACGCATACGCAACGATAATGGAACTGAATTTAAGAATCATGCTATGGAGGAGTGATACATGGTCGAATAACGGTGTTCAATTATGTTTAAGTTTGGGTTTTTACTCAACTTTTAATCTTGAAAAGCCTACTTTTGATTAGATATATGTTTTGCACGTCTAGCAAAGTTTAAGGTGCTTTTTGGGAGCTTTACGAGCTACCGGGTGAAAAACGGACAACCGGGACACGTTACAGGTTAAACGGGAACTCAAGAAGTGAAAAATGGAGATCACACATTGGAGAGCTCGTCGCCGACGCCCCCTAGGCCGTCGGCGACGCGGTCTAGATAGCCCCGTCATCACAAAACCCGCGTAACCAGACATTTAAGGCATCGGAAGAAGTTCAGGAAATGGGAGTCCGTCGCCGACTGGTCCCCAGGCCATCGGCGACGGGCCTTAATTTGCTCAGACTCGAATTCTTGTGAATTTGGTTCTTGGAATGATTTTAAAAGATATTTTGGCCATTGAATATGGGAGTTACACTTTATGGAGGTTTGAATAAGCATCTTGGAGCCATTATTCACTATCATATTCATCACCAAACATCGATCATCATCAAGCTTCATCGAAATCAACCTGAATCACCAACCATTTCACCTTCATCACAAATCCACAAACCCTAATCATCCATCCATCATACATTCCACCATCACCCTTCATCCTAACATCTAACCTTTATAATTCACCATTCCACAAGTCTCAAAGATGATTCAATTCGAGTTCCAATCATCCGTTGATCAAACCCCGTTCACCATGAGCGGCTAATTTCTTGGAGGTTTCACCCCGGTGTAGGTGATTGTAAGTCTAGGGTTTGAACAATGTTATTAGTTTGATTTTGTGACAAATTGAATTGTATTTGAATTGATTGATAATTATCTTGCATTTGAACTATATTTGTGAATTGTCAAATGAGTTATGAAATTTGACTTTGCGAAACAAGTTTGTGCAATTATGCCTTGTCATGCAAAAGGTTTTACTTGTCCGAAGTAACGAAGTGCAATGTGGTCCGTTATATGCGTTGATAGCAATTGGCGCCTAAACTTCGTGATAGAAATCCGTTAATAACATATTCATTTGAATCAAGTTTAAAACGTGTAAGAACCTATAGGATCGTTGTTGGACCCAAACGAGTCGTTCAGAAGAGCTTTATATCTGATTCAAAGGCGGAATCAGTGAAACGGATGTGGAAACAGCTTGATACTCTTTAATTTGTCACTTATATTGATAATAACACTGATTACAACCTGGACAAACTTTGGCAGCACTTCGTTACAAATTCAGAAGCCGTACCAAATGAAAACACAAGTGCCCTATATATAGTGTTCCTGATTCCGCTCGAAATGACATGGTGCACTTTGGAGCGGAATTAGAACTTTCTGATTTAGCTCGAAATGACCAGGGACACTTTCGAGCGGAATCACATCTATAAACCTAAAAATCTGTTTCTCGAACCTTGGCACTAAATATCCTATCCTATCTGATTACATGATACAAGACAAAGTCAATAGACGTAGTGCACTAACAGACTCCCCCTCGGATATTGACGAAGTCTTCAGTGTCTAGTCTTCAGCATGACACATCTTCAGTCTTGATCATTCTGCCTGCTCGTCCAAATTGTAACATTATAAACATCCATCAATCCTTTTCTTCTTCCATCAGCTTCAGGCTCCCCCTTTCGTCAAGTTTCCGTGCTTTGGGATCGACACCTAGCTTTCCATCTACAAGCTTCTCCTTGCTTTAAGCTTGTCTTCAGGCTCCCCCTTAGACTTTGCTCTCGGGATCGTATTCTAGACTATCTGCAATCACTCATACATCTATAAATATAATGTTTTCAAATTCAATTACCCAGAAATTGTAAACTGACTCTTTTAAACTCTTTAACTACTCCTCCTATCAACAAACTTAATTGGTATGGCAAAGTTTAAGAATCCAACTCCCTCACAGTTAATCTTCCAAGTCCAAACTAATGACCTTGGAGATATCACAAACTGTTTTTGAAATTTTTGATTTTAATTCAAGTTTCAAATTAATGAACTTGTTTTATTTTCAGAAACACAATCAGCTTACTTAGATTTTGAAACTCAGCATTTCAAACATCGGTTGTCTAAAATAAAACAGAATCAAAAATCTTTTTGTATTTTCTGAAAATATAAAACAGTAAAGAAATATGTACAAACATATTTACAGACAATATTTTTGTTTGAGTATGCGTCAGAGGATCATATCAGTTTTTGACAAGTCACAAGTACCGTTGAGCTTATTTACACATTAAGAATTAAACAATTCACTTATATTGTCGATATACTGATCCACTTAAATTTTCACACAAATTTCAACTGATTCAGGATACGAATTAAGTGTTTTAAGAACTTAAACTCATTCATGTGTCCCGCCTCTTGAATATACTCCCGTATCCAGATCCCAATATTCAGTCTTACAGGTGAGTATACCTAGATGATATCTGTAAGGGGTTAATAAATTATGAAGAATCATGAGAGCTCAGGTCAGAACTACCATTCAGCAGAGAGATCATGACTCAACTTTTGGGTGTGTCCCCTTTAGAGGATCTTTTTTACAACAACATTGATTAGCAATTTTATTGTCTTCATCATTTATGCTGAGGGTGATGCTATGTTTCAAGCATTGCAGAAAGTATTATTCGAGGACTAGGTCAGAACTTCCATTCAGCAGAAGTCCCGGAATAATACCCCAGATATCACTAAGCATAAAGACCTAGTATCTCAGAAAGAGGGACCTTTCAAACAAGATTTCAGGGGTTACCTATATATCCAAGTAGTGTTCCCCACGAAATAAGCAAGTTTGAATTTAGGTTTATATCCTGAAAAAGTTTACTAAATGTATAAAAATCTACCGACACAGCCACGGTGAGATCGTTTTACACATTTTAACTTTCCAATTCTTTAGCATACTGTAACTGTCTACTAATGTACTATCATTTCCTCTTTTTATGCAAAAACTCAATTTTTCATTTTATCATGTTTTTGACTTTTTCAAATTTTCAAATGTTTTTGTATTTTCTGACAATTTTTCTCCCCCTAAAATGCAAAATCATTAAAAGAAAATTTGACAACACGATGCTGATAGCTTTGTCTCGCCATCCATTTTCTGCTAACTATGCTCTGTTTTGCAGAAAAACTAATATAAAGTACCCCCATGATTTACAACCCATTGATATTTTAAAGTTTGAAAACCGTTTTTCAATCTGGTGAAAGTAATCATGTTTGTTCAGCCGTGAGGGTTTCGGCGTATTCAATCAACACATATTTTTGAAATTTTCTATTTTTGACAAAAATTAAAAAAACAAACATATTTTTGGATTATAATTTTTCAAATTTTTAGGGTTTTTGAAATATTGTTTATTTATGTACAGAAAAAAAAAAATAAACTCCCTGTTCAACCAAACCAGGGTCCAGCAGCAGCCTCCTCCTCTTGTTGTGCCAGGCTGCTCCATTTTCCAATCTCACAATCTTTAATTTTGTTGAGCACCTGCACATGTAATAAACTCAATTACTTGAACAATTAGCCCAGATCTGTTGAACCTTAGGCATTTCAACACAATAATTTTCATTCAATGCTGGAAACTCTTTGTCATCTTTCACAAAAAAATTTTCAACTTTTACTTCAACTTTTTCATCTTTTTCAAAAATCACCTGTTTCTTTACACTCCATGTTTGACCTTTAGGAGTACCACGTTTGTAAAAATGTGAATCTTTCTGAACATTTTGTTTTTCAACAACTTTTGGTTTCCAAAACTCTTGTGGTTTTGTCATGTCAACAGTTGTTTTCCAACTTTGAGTTGTTCTAACTCTGGGTGTGTGAGAATTCCAGGTCTGTCTTGAATCAAACCTGTTCGGGTTTGATTTCCAATTTTGATTTGAAGCAAACTTGTTTGTATTGTACCTCCAAGTTTGTTTCGAATCAAATCTGGTTGACCTTTGTTTCACATCTTCAGATTTCTGTTTTTCCACATTTTCAAACTTCTTTTTGTCAACATCCACAGGTTTTAGATTAGGACACTTGCGTGCAAGATGTCCTTTTTGATCACATTTGAAACATGTTCTCATGGACACATCTTTGACCTGTGGTTGTTGCTTTTTCTTTTTAGCAAAGAACTCATCATTAGACTGTCTCAATTTGAGTTCTTTTTCTTCTGCTAAACTGTTTCCTTGAACAAAATTCATGTTTGCCTGAAAATTTTGAGTTTCATTTCTTTTCCAACCTTGTTTCTTCTTATAACCCAAACCAGCCTTCATGTTTTTCTTCTTGAAACCAGGTTTGTTTTACGAACTATGACTCTTACCAACAAGCTTTGAAATCTCAGACTTCTCAATCTCAACCATTTTGAAAACTTTATCAACCTTTTCTGAAATCACATTCTGAATCGGGAATACAACATCTAAGAACAATTTGTCCGATCCAATCATGGTATAAACCAATCCTTTTGAATCATCATTCAAACTTTTCTCGGATTTTGTGTTTTTCAGATAACTATCATGAAGATTTCCTTCATCTTCATCCTGTGATTCAGATTTACCTGTATCAAACGACTCTTCTTTCAACACACTTTCAACGACTTTACCTACCACCTCTGAATCATGAGAATCATCAGATTTGGAATAGGTTATGTCAATGTTGTCTGGCAATTGGTCTACCATGTTGAAAGCTTTTTCGACCTTTTCCTCATCATAAAATGCAAACTTTTCCAGTGGTGGAACTTGATGAAATTCTGAGCCAATGCCTTTCTTGTTTTGCTTAGACTCACCATCTCCCGGTTTTATATTGAAAATTCGTTCAAGCACATATGACGACACATGGTAACTTTTTAACTTGTTGTTGTCCTGTTCTAAATCAGCAATCTGTCGCTTTAGCTTAGCAACATCCTCAATATAGGAATTAACAACATCTTGTTTTATGGAATACATTCGTTTAAGTTCTTTAGTTGTTTCAGAAAGATAATTCATTCTTGATTGAGCATATTTCATTTCATCTTTCACTTTTTCGTATGACTCTTTCATAATATGATATGCTAATTTCATTGAGTCATATTCTTTCTTTATTTCTTGACAAGCAATTTCTTTTTGTGAACATTCTTCTGTCATTTTAGAAACATTTTCTTTCAAAACTTCATTTTCTGTTTCTAACTTTTTACATTTTTCTGAAAGTTTTTCATCATTTTTCTTTTAAAACATTTTCTTTTTCTAGCATTTCTTTGCATTTTTCTTTAAAAATGTTTTCAATTTTAGTGAATTCAAGATCTCTTGTTCTGAATTGCTCATCTTTTTCAGTACAAGCTCTGCACGATTCCATGCATTTCTTGCACTGTTCAACAGTTTCAGTCAAGATGTTAGAATTAGAATTTACCTCAGTGATTGGCACCTCGGTGTTTTCAGCTGCCTCTGTCTGCTTCAACTCATCAACATTCTGATTTTCTTCAACATCGACTTTATCACCAACATTACCAGCTTCCAAATTCTCATTCTTTACTTCTTCTTCTTCTACTTTACTCACCTCTTCTCCAATCTGTTGTTCTTCAGTAACAGCTTTCTTAACCTCTTCATTCACCTCAACTTCTTCACTTTTGATTTCCTTCACAACCTCAACTTCAACAGCTTCTGCTTTAACCTCTTCAGCAACCTTCTTCAGATTGTTCACCATTTCTTCAACATTCTTCTTCATTCTCTCTTCATCCCTTTTTCTTAGACACGATGTCATGGCATATCTGATCTCCTTTTCATGCCTTTTAGCGTATGTGTCATCTTTCATCACATTTCTATAATATTCGGCTCTCAAAGGAATTATGAGAAGAACATCATCAAAGATTATGTCTTTCTTTGGAACAACTGGTTCTCCTTCTCTGTTGAAGTAACACTCTCTCTTTTTATCCCATCTTCTGTTGCTCACCGCACTCTCATACTCTTCTTGCATTTCATCCATTCTGTTCAACACAATGTTTCTTTCTTTGTAGGTCTTTTCTTTCAGAATCTCTTCTCTGGTTTTCACTTTGATCTCAGCTGTATCGTTGTCTTTGTTTTCATCTTGAATCTCAGCAACAAAAACAAACTTTCTTTCCTCTGTTATAGCTTTGCCATGAGCTGTTTTTCGAATATTCTCCAAACGATCTTCTTCTGGACAAATTGAGCTCCAGTCAAAACCTTCATCATCTTGAATTACAAAACAAGCTCTTGATTTGGTTTTATCTTCAATCAATTTCGGCTCTTCTTTGCTTCGATGATAGATCGCTTTTCGATAATAATCATCGTTGAAAGGACGTTCATTTCCTTCAGCAACTTCAGAATTTCTGCATTCTCTTTTGAAATGACCCTTTTGCTTGCATCTGAAGCAGGTCACTTTGGATTTATCAAATCCAAGTTTAGTTCACGGACCACCCAATGATTGCTTCCCGGTAATCTCCATATATCTCTGAGCTCTGCGAATGCAACTTGCTAAACACCAACGAATATCTATGAGCTCCATTTCTTCCGGATCAATCTGGTCGTAGTCTTCTTTAGTCAACTCTGAGTTTCCAATTTTACCAGCTACAAGACCTTCATACGATTCCAGAACAGATGCTAGAAAACTCATTTGTTGTTTAGCTGCGTTGATGCTCATCGATGGAGAATTCTTCAGTTTGAGAGCAATGTTGCACAGAATTTCCTCAGTTTCATCAGAACTTGATTTTGAAGAAGAATGATATCCAGAATTGTAATTTGATGAAGTTGTTTGAGGTTCTTTCATCTTCTCTCCACTGAATGCTGTCTTTGGTGACCCAACACCTTTCTCCGAAGGTACACTGCCTTTGTAGTACAAGCCAACATTCTGTTGATGTAAAGAACCAGTCATCTTGCTTTGCTTCTGTAACTCCAGATCATGACTCTCTATCTTTTCAAACAATGCATCAAGAGAAATTTCATCATACAAAGCATCATTTTTTAAGACAAAAACAAACGTTTGCCACTGATCAGCTCGTGGTAACGCCTCAATCACTTTGTCAATAATTTCCTCTCTTGTTTTTACAATTTTAAAACGTTCAAGCGCAATTTTGAGGTGACAAAATCTCTCTATCATTTGCCTTACTGACTCTCCTTTTAAACTATCAAATAGATCGAATTCTTTTTTAAGCAATGTAATTTTGTTCTTTCTAATCTGTTTACCCCCCTCAGCATTAACACGTAAAGCTTCCCAAACCGATTTAGACGACCCATCATGGTTTAGCAATGCAAAAATATCATTTCTAATTGCCGTCTGGATCAAAGCAATCATCCTCTGTTCGGCTGCATATTCTGCTTTGTCATCTTTTGGTAATTTCTTGAATGGAATTAATTCGTCTTTATCATCCTTCGGTCTTTCATATGCAAACTCTAAACAAAACCAGCTTTCATGCGCATATGCTTACGCCCAGTTAGGAAACCGTTCTTTCCACCATGTATAATCCTCAATGCTTTCTAGAGTTGGTGGCTTTGAATGTATTCCGTAGAAATTATCATGCTTGATGTTCTCATTGATCGCTTTCGTGATGGTTTTTGGTGTAACGGTTGTAATCTCGGACGATTCAGATGTGAACGCGTTGAAAAACGTATTGTAGAATTCTTCAGCCATGATGTAATCCTGGACAAACAATCAAATAAACACAGTCAGTACAAACAATATCAAATATCCTGAAACAGACTGACACTCGATCGACTAGAAATGATCTTGACACGAAATTTCACTTTTCAAGCGAAATAGGAAACTCAAGCGAAATCACTTTGTTTGACAACTCAAGCGAAATCACAAGTTGACCAGTTGAAGCGAAATCAGTTGTTTAACACTTCGAGCGGAATCAGTTGTTTAACACTTCGAGCGGAATCAGATGTTTAACACTTCGAGCGGAATAAGATCTAATCTACAAGCGGAATCACTTGAATAGCAATTCGAGCGGAATCAGATCTATTTCGAGCGGAATCAGATCAGATCTATTTCGAGCGAAATCAGATCAGATCAGCAACTTGGAGCGGAATCACAACTAAAGTTGGAGCGGAATCAACACTTTGAAGCTAAATTAAACACTTTGGAGCGGAATTAGCACTGAAGTTGGAGCGGAATCAACACTTTGAAGCTTAATCAGGTAATCTGGAGCGGAATCAGGATATGCTCGTTCAAGCGGAATCTGTTCTACGGTCCATTTCAGTCACTTTTAGGTCGAATTTTGCTATGAAACTTTCAAGGGTTTGTCAATATGTACTTTTACACAGTCTGTGAAAAATTGATCAGGTTTTGACCGTTAAATTTTGTTCTGTTGAAGAAAGAAGGTGTAGAAGTCAGAAAACTAATGATATCAAGCTAAACTCTTCTTCTTGAGCTCTGATACCACTTGTAGGATCGTTGTTGGACCCAAACGAATCGTTCAGAAGAGCTTTATATCCGATTCAAAGGCAGAATCAGTGAAACGGATGTGGAAACAGCTTGATACTCTTTAATTTGTCACTTATATTGATAATAACACTGATTACAACCTGGACAAACTTTGGTAGCACTTCGTTACAAATTCAGAAGCCGTACCAAATGAAAACACAAGTGCCCTATATATAGTGTTCCTGATTCCGCTCGAAATGACATGGTGCACTTTGGAGCGGAATTAGAACTTTCTGATTTAGCTCGAAATGACCAGGGACACTTTCGAGCGGAATCACATCTATAAACCTGAAAATCTGTTTCTCGAACCTTGGCACTAAATATCCTATCCTATCTGATTACATGATACAAGACGAAGTCAATAGACGTAGTGCACTAACAGAACCCTAGGATTGCAATTACCGAACCAGGTGTGAACCTTGTTTTCTATATCTTGTTTAAACAATCAATTACATTTCTTGCATTGGTTAATTTCTAGTAGATAATCAATCCAATCAATTTAGTTAATTTTATTCAACATCTTTTCAACAAATAAAACCACAAAAATATTCTAGCAAGCTTCATAAATTGTGACATTTGTTTAAATTCAATCAACTCCATTCACAAACCACATACTCTTCGTGGTTCGACCCCTTACTACCACTAGCTATTCGTTAAGGGTAATTTGGGTATATAAATACTATCTTTGACCGGAGCGCGACACTCCGATCAAATTTTGGCATGTGATACGTGGTCGAATAACGGTGTTCAATTATGTTTAAGTTTGGGTTTTTACTCAACTTTTAATCTTGAAAAGCCTACTTTTGATTAGATATATGTTTTGCAGGTCTAGCAAAGTTTAAGGTGCTTTTTGGGAGCTTTACGAGCTACCGGGATGAAAAACGGACAACCAAGACTCGTTACGGGTCAAACGGGAACTCAAGAAGCGAAAAACGGAGATCACACATTGGAGAGCTCGTCACCGACGGCCTAGGCCGTCGGCGACACGGTCTAGATAGCTCCGTCATCACAAAACTTGCGTAACCAGGCCTTTAAGGCGTCGGAAGAAGTTCAGGAAATGGGAGGCCGTTGGCGACGAGCCTTAATTTGTTCAGACGCGAATTCTTGTGAATTTGGTTGTTGGAACGATTTTAAAAGATATTTTGGCCATTGAATATGGGAGTTACACTTTATGGAGGTTTGAATAAGCATCTTGCAGCCATTATTCACTATCTCATTCATCACCAAACATCGATCATCATCAAGCTTCATTGAAATCAACCTGAATCACCAACCATTTCACCTTCATCACAAATCCACAAATCCTAATCATCCATCCATTATTCATTCCACCATCACCCTTCATCCCAACATCTAACCTTTATCATTCACCATTCCACAAGTCTCAAAGATGATTCAATTCGAGTTCCAATCATCCGTTGATCAAGCCCCGTTCACCATGAGCGGCTAATTTCTTGGAGGTTTCACCCCGATGTAGGTGATTATAAGTCTAGGGTTTGAACAATGTTATTAGTTTGATTTTGTGACAAATTGAATTGTATTTGAATTGATTGATAATTGTCTTGCATTTGAACTATATTTGTGAATTGTCGAATGAGTTATGAAATTTGACTTTGTGAAACAAGTTTGTGCAATTATGCCTTGTCATTCAAAAGGTTTTACTTGTCTGAACCCTAGGATTGCAATTACCGAACCGGGTGTAAACCTTGTTTTCTATATCTTGTTTAAACAATCAATTACATTTCTTGCATTGGTTAATTTCTAGTAGATAATCAATCCAATCAATTTAGTTAATTTTATTCAACATCTTTTCAACAAACAAAACCACAAAAATATTCTAGCATGCTTCATAAATTGTGACATTTGTTTAAATTCAGTCAAGTCCATTGCCAAACCACATACTCTTCGTGGTTCGACCCCTTACTACCACTAGCTATTCGTTAAGGGTAATTTGGGTATATAAATATTATCTTTGATCGGAGCGCGACACTCCGATCAAATTTTGGCGCCGTTGCCGGGGAGTTAGTGCGCTTTGTGTTTGGAGTATCGTTTGAATTTTCGTGATAAACTGTTTAATTTGCTTAGTTTCTTTTTGTATTTTGTCTTTTTCCTTGTTACGCGGGGTGTGTTATCTGTGCAGGCCACAGGTAGTGCATGCATACAAGGAACTCCGGGAGGACTTCACCGTTAGTCTACGAACCGAAAATTGAAATAGTTGCAAGAAGGAATCTAGCAAGCTGGTTAGAAGCAACCCTTGTTTCTAACCAAGTCACCCAAACACCATAATCCACACCATCCATTGAAACCTATTCAATGGCAAACCAAAATTCCAATCACCCAAACCTCAATCAAAACCAATTTCAATCTCGAGGAACCTTCCATCCCGCTCAAAACGTCCAACATATACCTTAAGATCAACCGGGTGGTGGTAACAATTCTAGACCACCCACACCACCTTTTCGAAACCAAATTCCCAATAACAACCAAAGAACACCCCAACAACAAAACCTTCACCGACACAACTCCTTACCCGCTAACCTTAAGACCGGAATGTTAATTCCGATTGTAGAGGCAGCCGAGATCGTGGCAATCCCACGAATGAAGACCCGTTCTTTAACATAGACGATTTGAGAAATGCTATCCCCGATGATGAGCTGTTTAGTGTTCCCGGTTACCAATCACCGGAACACGTGAGTATTCACTCGGAATACTCAGATGACGGGGGTAATTATGATGAACAGGTAGATGATGATGGTTGGGGTTATGTGAATCGGGGGAATGTCTACAATGCTAGAGGGCTTGATGACGATGATTTTGGCTATCAAAATGCCAATTATGTGGGAAATGACAACTACGGTTACGGGAATGCTCGAAATGACGGTTACGTAAACAACCGCCAACCACGAAACAACAACCAAAGGAACCGGAATGATAGGTTTTACAACAACAACAATAACAATGTGAACCATAACCGGAGAAACGGTTCGGATCGAAACGAGTCGCATCGAAACTGTTCGATTCGAAATGGTTTGGGTCAAAACGGTACGAGTTGAAACTGTTCGATTCGAAACGGTTTTATTCAAAATGGTACGGGTCGAAACAGTTCGCGTCGAAACGGTACGGGTCGAAACGGTTCGCGTCGAAACGCTTCGCGTCGAAACGGTTCGATTCGAAACGCTTTGGGTATAAACGGTACGGGTCAAAACGGTACATGTTGAAACGGTTCGCGTCGAAATGGTACTGGTCGAAACCGTTTGCATCGAAATAGTTTGGGTCGAAACGGTACGAGTCGAAACTGTTCGATCTGAAACGGTTTGGGTCGAAACGATTTGGGTCGAAACGGTACGGGTCGAAACGTTTCGAGTCGAAATGGTAAGGGTCGAAACGGTTCGCGTCGAAACCGTTCTCGGCGAAACAGCTCGCGTCGAAATGGCTCGTGTCGAAACGGTTCGCGTCGAAATGCTTCGCATTGAAACGGTTCGATTCGAAACGATATGGGTCGAAAGGGTACGGGTCGAAACGGTACATGTTGAAACGGTTCGCGTCAAAACGATACGGGTCGAAACCGTTTGCATCGAAACGTTACTGGTCGAAACCGACCTCGTCGAAACGGTACGAGTCGAAACTATTCGCTTCGAAATGGTACGGGTCGAAACTGTTCAGATCAAAACGAGTATGGGTCGAAACGGTACGGGTTGAAACGGTGCGGGTCGAAACGGTTGAAGATTCCAATGAATTTACTTTAATTCCTTAACATATAGGAAGGATTTTGAATTTTTTTAGTTAAAGGAATTTGAAGGAATTCATGCTGAATTCCAATTCCAATTCCAATTTCAATTCTATTGTCAACCAAACACATGAAGATTGGAATTGGGATTCCAATTCCATCAAATTCTATGAACCAAACATCTTGAGAGATGAAATTCAAATTCCAAATCCCTTAAATTCCATTGGATTCCTGCAACCAAACGCCCCCTAAAACTAATATCAAATGATCGCGTTTGCTATGGCGGCTATGCCGTTGCAACCTGTTAATCCTACAATATGACTTATTGCATAAGTGGTTCTACTGATGCTTTAGGATCATCTTGCTTAATCATACTCTAATAACCGTAGATAATCATGATTCTAGATCTTCAATATGTAGTATTCATGAGATTCAATCATGTATGGTATCTTTATTTTCGTTATAACCATAATAATTAAGTTTAAAGGCTCGAAATGTGCATATGCTAGGAGTGAAAATAAGTTGGAACACTGTGTGGTCATGAATTAAATGTGACTTGTTGGAAATTAAAGCCAAAGCTAGGCTCGTTTATCTTAACTGGATTATTTATTCTTTGTAGCCACCCACTATCTCTATATAGAATAATTATTTATTCAAACCCGCTAAGGTTGAAAGAATACAATTAAGTTCTTAACAACCATGTAATGTTTTTCTGCTTTAAAAATATATACGTTATGCTTAATCTAATAACTTTTTAATATTATTTTGGATCTAACGAATCAGTTTTATAGTAAAATAAATGAATTGCATTCATTTCGTAGGAGATTTAATGTGAACGTATGATAATTAGTTTCTAACAACTTAGTTCCAATCACTACTATAAAAGCAACAGGATGTTTAACCCGAACATACACCAAAGCCAATAAGCCAAAAGCTCCCCAAGGTAGACTTGCAGAAGCTAGCTTACAGTTGTTGTGTTGGTGGTGAACCGGTAAAGTTTTAGAGATGGCTCAAGCGGACAGAAATGGAGGTAATTTAAACTCATTACATGCTATTGTTAAATGATTTAATTATAAGGGTTCTGCCTCATGCCAAGTTCTGTATACAGATGTTGCGGATATTGTTGAAGTAGTAGGAGATGAAACAGCGAAACCAAAGCTCACCACACATCCTATGCATTGCCCCAAATGCAACAGTGAAATTACAAAAGTTGTTCATCGCCGAAAGGTGCAGGCATGTTGTGGATCGAACGAGCAAGTACTGGTAGCATCCGATTCGACACCTGATCTGGTGGGATGTCCTTCTTGCCTAAGTCTGTTCACTTCCCCAGGTAAAAAAGTAACATCGTCACATCTGGTTATACACTTATGCTGATGACTGTTTTACTGCTTTGTGTATTCTTTACTCCTTTAATGTATTCTTTTCTGGTTTGTAATAGTGAGTCTCTCTGATGGCATAAAGTTGATAAGTTTCGAAAGTGAGGACCATCTTGACTAGTTCGAAGCTGAATACCGTCGTTCCATACGTGTTGTAGCCACTGCTACTAGTGATCCCATTCGATTGGATCCAAAGATAGCTGGGGAAAAGTATGTTCCAGATTGGCCTATTGCTAACAAACATTCTGTGGTTGCACCAGATTTGGCCAAGCTTTTTGTGTACAACCTTGGTACACCTGCTGACTATTTGCAGTTCCGAAGCCTGGGTGACTCGCATATCTCGGATCTGGCCATGGTTAATCAGGCCCGCTCCAATCTCCTTACCTCAGAGCTTCATCGAAGATGGGTTGAGGCCGAGGTTGAAAAAACGAAATTGAGACATCAACTGCAGCATATTGGAAAGCCCAGTGCACCCCTTTGGGATCCTACTTTGCCATACATGCATCAATTTGAAGAGCTAAAGAAGATCTTGGCCAATGCAACCGCTGATTGGCTTGCCCTCCAGGATGCGCAAGAAACTATGGCGAAGGCCAAAGCTTCGCTGGAGGGCATGATTGTGACTGTTGAAGCTCAGCGAAAGGGGTTTCAAACCAAAATTGATGACCTTTCTAAGTCATACGAGAAACAAAGCAAGTTGTATGCTGAACTGGCAGCTGGTATGGTAGCATTATTCCTTTCTTCTTGATACATAATGGTTATGTAATTACGCTTATGAATGTAATTCCAAACAGATCAAGCTCGTCTGCTGGCAGCGGAAAAGGAATGGCAGGTAAAAGAAGCTGATATGAATAAAGCCATGAGCGACATTCAACACAAAATCAATCGTGATGCTGAAGCACACGCCACAGAAGTTCATTCTCTTCGTGATTCCATCGCTACCCTAGAACAGCAGAAACGTTGACTGCTAAGTGCTAACTACTGGTGTCCAGCACTTAAGCCAGAAGATCCGAACCAGTCATGAGATGATGGATGCTGTCGCTGCGGTGAATAATGCGACCAACCTCCGTGGTTTTGTCCAAGGAATACAGGCGGGTTATCACTATGCATTAGAAAAAAAGATACCGATGGAAACTGTGCCCGATCTTCCTCAGAATGTAGAACAGAACCTGAATCTCGCAGTCTCTGAATTTGATAATCTTTCCATACGATTCGTCACAGCACTTGCTGATCATGTCGAGTCTCCTTTTGAAGAAATTAAAGAACTGCTGCAAGCACCTAGTGTTATGTGTAATTCAAACTAAGCTGGGTCGTGGATCTGGAGCTCAATTGGGTTGTCTATTTGCAATTTGAATAAAGAATCGTTGGTCATGCTTGACAAGATTTGTCTGGGTTTCGTAGCATGATCATAGGATTCTTTACTGCTTTTCTTTTTTCTGTTTCTGTTTCTGTTGAAGTCTTTATATACGATGTTCACCCGTTCATTGTAAGTCAAGCAATTCATTGCCGATCAATAAAAGAGCTTCTGATCATCGTCCTTGTTCTATCTTGTATTTATCTTTAGCTTTCTGATAAATATCAAAACTCAAATTTAAAGAAGGCTTGGAGTGCAAGTTTGTTTAAATAGTTCCAATGATAGCATACAAACTAGAGTATAATTATAAGTAGCTGATTCTATTAGGTATTTTAATAGAATAAATACATGGCTAAGACCATGTGTAGTGGTTTAGCCAAATAATGCCCCCACCATAGGGCATTATTCGACACGTGGCAGTCCAGTCAGCATGGGGCGTTATTGCAAAAGTGACGTAGTGGGAATAATGCCCAAATAATGCCCCTTCCAATCATTAAACCAAAAAAAAAAAAATACTAGTTTCTCATTGGTGGGTCAAACCCAGTCAACCATTCCACAAACCATTTTTTTTTCAAAAATAATGCCCCAAAACGCCTTGGGTAATAATGGGGGGGGGGGGGGGGGCGTTTTTTTTCAATTTTTTACAAAAATACCGCCCCACTACGGGTGGTCTAAGGGGAGGGGGTGGTCACTAGTGATAGAATTCTATCACTCCCAATATCCAATCAACTCATGCCATGTCATCACCCAATATTCTATCACTAGTGATAGAAATGTAGTGGGGGTGGTCACTAGTGATAGAATTCTATCACTCCCAAATTTTTATAATTTTTATTTTAAAATTAGAAATTAACAATAAAACACTAATATAAATTTTATTAAAATTAAAAAATAAATTACATAGCAAAATAAAAAACAACTAAACATTGGAAAAAAAAAAAACTAAACGGGTGGCATCTCCCAACCTCACTTTGCGCAAATCTCGCGCTTTTGTGGAATTACAATTGACTTAAACGGTTCGTCGAGGGGTCGTCGTTTAAGTTCATTTGGAGCAAGTTATCCGACGCGGAAGTCGTGTAGTTCCCCGAATCGGATGTCTTTAATCTTTTCGAACCTCCTCGTTTTTTTGGAGCCGTAGAACCACGTATGTCAACCAACTCAACCGGGACCCACTTCGGGTGATTTCTCGCAACTTCCCATGCCGCCACGTGTGGAAAACTTCTCTTTTTGTAGAGATCACAATACTCTTCGGTGGCTTGTCGCATGATTGTCGCCTCGCTCGCTCCACTTTGTGGGTTTCGGTTCTACAAAAAATATAAAAGGTTATGTATTTTTAAAAAAAAAAATTGTTTTAAAAAAAATAAACAGTTTTCTGTTATTTTATAAAAAAAAAAAGTTTTCTATATTTTTAATAAACTGTTTTCTGTTTTTTTTAAACTGTTTTCTGTTTTTTATAAAAAAACAGTTTTCTGTTATTTTATAAAAAACAGTTTTCTGTATTTTTTAATAAACTGTTTTCTGTTTTTTTTAAATTGTTTTCTGTTTTTTTTTAAACTGTTCTGTTTTTTAATTGTTTTCTGTTTTTTTAAACGGTTCTATTTTTATTTTGAACTGTTTTGTTTTTTTTTTTTTTAATAAAAACTTTTTATGTTTTTTTTAAATAAAAACAATTTCTGTTTTTATTTAAAAAAACAATTTTGAATGAAAAAAGATTTAAACTTTATAAAAAACATACCTTTTGAATGAAACAAGCGTTGAACTTACTAATTTTCCCGTTCAAATCCGTCCATTTCGACGTCATTTGGTCCATGTTTCGTGCCTTTGCACCGGGAAGTCAGCTAAAATGATTAATGACCCGTCTTCAAAACGCATCATTTCTTTGCTCGTTGGCATGTTTCTTGCTCTCCGAGATGTGCAAGTACGCCTTCACCAAGGCCACATCCTCCTCGCTCGTCCAATGTTGTCGGACGGTTGGGACGATTTCTTGAACGTCATCATTTTCTTCTTCTTCCTCTTCCTCTTCCTCTTCCTCTTCCTCTTCTTCTTGTTGTTCTTGAACGTAATCATCATCTTCATCGTCGTCACGACTTTGTTGTGGTTCACGATAAGCATTTGCAAAATGATGGATGAGGGTGTTGTCTTCTAGTAGTGGGTCGAGTTGGTGGGGTTGGGTTTGATACGTTTGGGGTCGAAATTGCTGAGGTTGAAACGGTAGGACGAACGGTTGGTTTTGATACGTTTGCGATTGAAATGGTGGATATTGTTGGGTTTGAAAGGGTGGATATTGTTGGGTTTGAAAGGGTGGGACTTGCTCGGGTTCGTCTTGCAACCTAAAGTGCGTCGGCTCGCCAAGATTCGCTCGAAACTTGGGTCTTACGGGATTTTTCTTTGTACCCGAACCTCTTTTTTTCGAACCTCCACCTCTCTTGCTTGAACCTTCCATGTTTCTTGTAAAAAAAATTTGAAATCAAATGGAGAATTGTATGATTTTTTGAAGTGAGTTGGATAAATTTTGATATGAAATGGATTGGGTTTGATAGATTTTATATAAAACTTTCAAAAAAAAATAACCCAACGTTCATTTTTAACCCCCAACGGTCACAATCAAACGGTTCTTTTTTGAATTTCAACGCGTTATCGGTTCAACGCATTTCATTTTCCACGGGTGATAGATGTAGCGGCGGCGGTGATCGTGATTTTATAACTCGTGGCCGGGCGTCCATCACGGACCGCCCCGCCTAGCCTAACGGTACTTGTAATCTTTGGTTTTCATGCTTAATAGTAACAAAAGAGTCACCGGAGCTTCCACAAAATATTAGTGTGAGTTTGTGTGGTTGATATTGATCTGTACCAACAATTGGCATCAGAGCTTGACACAACTCATACTATGAAGAACCAAGGTACTAGAAAAGGCCGGTTGTGTAAAAGACTGTTGTGAAAGCATGGTTATAAGCAGTTGAAAGAGAATAAGCAATCAAGATATGATGATCCCCATATTGAATGATTCATAGAAGTGGTGAAGGAATCGAAAGGTTATGTGAGGCGATAAGTTACAAGAAACTAATTAAGAACCGACAAATGACTGATATGTAACAAGTGTTATTTAGGTTAAAAATGAAAGGGAAAGTAAGTTACGATTTTTTCTATGTAAAACCTGCAAATTCAGATTTAACATTATTTAGCCACAAAAAGGGTTTGGCGACTGATGTTGAATCCTCTAAGTATGTGAGTTCAATGATTCATTTAATTAGGCGATAGAAAATGAAGGTTATGAGCGATTTTAGGACCGCCCAAAAAAATATCGCCACAAAAAGTAGTTTTTGTTTTCCTGGTTGTATTAGAGCATGAACAATGCAAGGTCCGGAATTGTAACACCCATCTTATTATTACTTGAATTTAATAAAACTTCATACGATTTATATAAAAGGTGTCTAAATTAAAACATAGTTACCAAAACAAAGTTCCAAGTAATCAAAACTAGTCAACAAACGACTAGTTAAAACATTCATGACCCAATTAGCAAATTGTTTACATTCAAAAGAAATATTAACATCGTTTAACAAAGTTATGAAATCGCGGAAGCTTCAAAAGTTGTGTTCGGTTCTTCAAAAACTTGCTTGATCGCCATCCGTATTCTTGCAACACCTAGAAACTGGAAATTTTGACAAATATTAATATTAGGAATCTTAGAAAATTTGTAAAATCGAACTACGCTCAAAAACGGATTCGATTATCTAAGTTATACAGAAATTCAACATTCATGGCAGGGCTCTACCGTAACTTACGGTAACCACCGTAAGTTACGGTAGTTCCTGGACAACACTGTCCTACCGTAAGACAGTAGGAACCTACCGTAACAGTTTGGCCTCTACCGTAACTTACGGTAGCCATCGTAAGTTATGGTAGCTCCTGGAATGTTATGTTTTGGTTGATTTGATTATTTAGCCCAAACCAAACTCTCGGATTTTTCATTCTTACAAACCAACATGTTAAATTCTCATATTCTAATATGTGGTTTATTAACAATAATAAAAGACCAATTTGCTATATTACGAAGCATTTGCCACGCATTAATCGATTATTCGACCCGTTTGGCTCATCTACGGAATCCTCCATTATGATGACTACCAACAAGTTCTAACCAATCCTGGTCGTATTAATCAATATAGCGAACATTATCGCTTTAAATCAAGACAACCTTTATTATACAATTCACTACACTTATGCAAATTATCAAATTTACCCAATGTAACGAATCAAGTTACATACCTTTAGTGCACGCCCTTCAAACGCAAGTCGCCACCGGCTTGTCCGCTTGGAGCTCCGGTATCCTTTCCTATAGAGTTCAACCAAGACATGTTTAGGACTCTTTTCAATTCATAGTTCGCATATTTTGCCTAAACATCACAATCATGCGGTTTAACTCAAATTTTCAGATTTAAGCCTTCTTTGAGGCATTTATGCGAACACTTTATGGGCAGAAATTTACATTATTTATTATCAAGTTCATAACTTGTCATATAGCCCTAAATTTTCATCAATCAACTACCTTACATGAACTTTAACCTCTAAAATTCTGAAATTACTTCACATATGTCAAATATTACTAGAACAACCACTATAATCCTAGTGTTTATCATTTTCTCACAAAACCCATGAATCACCTTCAATGTGTTCATGAAATTTTCAGAATTTAGGCATGATTTCACATATTGTTGTCTAGGTTTTACTCCTAGACACTATATCATTCCTATTCTACTCAAATAACAAACATGCATCATCAAGTTTCGGATCTCACAAATTCATGAGAATTTCAAACAGAGAATTAACATCAAATTTTACATACCTTACAACCCCCTTGTAATGGGGATTACTAATCTTAACTCAGATTTCGATTTGGGAACGAATTTGATCTTCAATTTGTGGGATTTAGCATGAACTAGGGTTTTGAAAGAACCCAGGTCGCCCCCTCTGTGTTTTGATCGGCCAGCTCACACACAAATGTGTGAGTTTTATGTTTATTATGTTTTATTATCATAACTTTCAATTTAAACAGTTTTAGTCCCTCAACTTTCGTTTTCAATTTGTTTTAACTCCTTATCTACTCATAAGTCATTATCTAACTAGGTTAGTGTCGTTACTAGTTAGTTTGTTTTACTAATTTATTTGCACTAAATTGCAAACTTAAGAATTTGTATTTTCGGGATGTTACAAGTCTACCCCCCTTAAAAAGGGTTTCGTCCCCAAAACCAGAGTACATACCGAATAATGTAGGGTAGAGACGTTGCATCTCCTCTTCGGACTCCCATGTAGTGTCCGAACCTTTTCTATGCTCCCACTTGATCTTAACTTGATCAATCTCTTTATTCCTTAAGGTTTTTACCTTACGATCCAAAACCGCAATGGGTTTTACCACATAGTTTAGCCTGTCATCCACCTCGATGTCGTCGTAGTGGATATAAATTGTCTCATCTCGCTAGACATTTCCGAAGATGTGACACATGAAATGTGTTATGAATTCCACTTAGTTCCTCCGGTAGTTCAAGGCGGTAAGCTACCTTTCCTACTCGTTCTACGATCGCAAACGGCCCGATAAACCTCGGGCTCAATTTTCCTCTTTTTCTAAACCGGATAACCCCCTTCCATGGGGATACTTTGAGCATAACTTTGTCGCCAACCTGGAACTCGATTGGTCTCCTCCTTTTGTCAGCATACAACTTTTGTCTATCTTGAGCCGCTTTCAAGTGTGCTCGAACCACATCAATCTTTTCATTAGTGGCTCGTACTATATCTTGGTGGGCGAGTTCACGTGGGCCCACTTCACCCCAACATACCGGGGTTCGGCATTTCCTACTATAGAGCATTTCGTACGGTGCCATTCCAATACTAGCATGGTAGCTGTTATTATACAAAAACTCGACCAATGGTAGATAAACATCCCAACTTCCTCCAAAGTCGATTATACATGCCTGTAGCATGTCCTCCAACGTTTGTATTGTTCTTTCACTCTGTCCATCCGTCTGAGGATGGTACGCAGTGCTGATGAACAATTCGGTTCCCATTTGCTCTTGGAAATCTCGCCAGAAATTTGAAGTGAACCGGGTATCCCTATCGGACACGATGGATACCGGTACTCCATGGCGTGCTATTATCTCATTAATATAAACTTCTGACATCTTTTCTGACGTATAAGTCTCACGAATCAGAATGAAGTGAGCATTTTTCGTTAATCTATCCACCACTACCCATATAGCATCGAAACCGCGGTTCGTCTTTGGTAGCTTGGTTAATAGGTCCATCGTAATATGTTCCCATTTCCAAACCGGAATTTCTAACGGTTGGAGTTTACCGTATGGTTTTTGGTGCTCCGCCTTGACTTGTAGACATGTCAAGCATTTTTCCACGTATTTCACAACATCTCTTTTCATTCCGGGCCACCAATAGTTTTGTTTTAAGTCGTTATACATTTTGGTCGCTCCCGGATGGATGGAATAACGGGACTTATGAGCTTCATCGAGTAGAAGCTTTTTAACTCCACATGTGTTAGGAACCCAAATTCTATTGAAACGTGTTTTCAAACCGTGGTTGCCTACTTCGAGATCTTTAACTTGGCCAACAATCCTTTCCTTTCTCCAGTTTTCCGTCTTTACTGCTTCATGTTGTGCTCCTCGGATTCATTCAAGTAAGCCCGAGGTCACAATGAGCTGCAATGATTGTACTCGTATCGGGGCATAATCTGCCTTTCGGCTCAACGCATCAGCCACTACATTGGCTTTCCCGGGGTGGTAGTGTATTTCACAATCATAATCCTTGACCGTTTCTAACCATCGTCTCTGGCGCATATTTAACTCCTTCTGATCGAAGAAGTATTTTAGGCTCTTGTGGTCGATGAATATGGTGCACTTTACCCCATATAAATAGTGTCTCCATATTTTTAACGCAAATACCACCGCAGCCAATTCAAGATCATGCGTGGGATACTTCTTTTCATGTGTCTTCAATTGCCTCGAGGCATAAGCTATGACTTTGCCCTGTTACATCAAAACGCATCCGAGTCCTGATAATGAGGCATCCGAGTAAACCACTAAGTCTTCGACTCCGTCCGGCAATGTTAATACCGGAGCTTGAGTTAATTTCTCCTTTAGTGTCTGAAACGCCCTTTCTTGTTCGACACCCCAATTGAACTTTTCCTCCTTCCGAGTTAACTTTGTTAGTGGCGACGCAATCTTGGAGAAATCTTGAATGAATCTCCTATAGTATCCCGCAAGCCCTAAGAAGCTTCTAATTTCCGAAGGGTTCTTCGGGGAATTCCATTTCGACATAGTCTCAACTTTTGACGGATCCACCAATATTCCATCGGCACTTATGATGTGGCCGAGGAATTGCACCTCTCGTAACCAAAAGGCGCACTTCAAGAATTTCGCATATAACATTTCTCGTCTAAGTGTCTCTAACACCTCTTGTAAGTGGTGTGCATGCTCAGCTTCACTTTTCGAATACACCAAAATATCGTCGATAAACACGATGACTGATTTATCCAGCATTGGTTTGCAAACCCGGTTCATAAGGTCCATGAAAGCCGCGGGTGCATTTGTTAGCCCAAATGACATCACGAGGAACTCGTAATGTCCGTATCGCGTGCGGAAAGCCGTCTTCGGCACATCTTCGTCCTTGACCTTTAGTTGGTGATACCCTGATCTAAGGTCAATTTTTGAAAACCAGTTCGCACCTTGTAATTGGTCGAATAGATCATCTATCCTCGGAAGCGGGTATCGGTTCTTTACCGTGAGTTTGTTTAACTCCCGGTAATCGATACACATGCGCATGCTTCCGTCTTTCTTTTTCACGAACAGTACCGGTGCGCCCTAAGGAGACACACTCGGCCTTATGAATCCTTTGTCAAGCAGGTCTTGAATCTGGGACATTAACTCTTGTAATTCCGATGGCGCGAGTCGGTACGGTGCTCTAGCTACGGGTTTTGCGCCCGGAATCAATTCGATCCCGAACTCTACTTCCCGTTCTGGCGGTATCCCCGGTAAATCTTCCGGAAACACATCTTCGTAGTACTACCGGTACATCTTCAATCTTCAGTGATTCTTTCTCGAGCTCATTTGCGTATATCATAAATGCCTTGCATCCTTGCTTCATAAGCTTGTGAGCTTTCAACATCGAGCATATTATGGGGTTACCTCCTTTTTCGCCATAGATAGTGATGTGTTTTCCGCTCGGAGATGTTAGCTTTATCTCCTTATGAAAACACACGACCTTTGCGTGGTGCTAAGATAGCCAATCCATCCCAACGACTACTTGAAACTCCCCCATTGATATCGGGATTAGGTCTATCAAGTATTCTTCATCATCGATGCTTAATTTGCAGCCTCGACAAATATCACAAACTATAAAACTTTTGTTGTCCCCTATTTCAACTTCTAAGGGCACAGATAATTTCGTCAACACAAATGAGGGATGTCGAATAAATCCATGCGAAATGAAGGATTTATTCGCACCCGTACCAAACAATACACGTGCTGGAATTGAGTTAATTGTGAATATACCTGAGACCACATCGGGTTCTGTTTTTGCTTCAGCCGCGGTAAGTTGGAAGGATCTAGCCTTCGCCTTAGGAGCTTCTGCTGGAGATTCTTTAACGTCTCTCTTTCCAACTAAGTCCGGGCATTCGGACTTTTTGTGGCCGGGTTGATAACATTTGTAGCAAACTGAGACTTTACCCAGGCATAGTGACGCCATGTGCCCCTTCTTACTACATATGGGGCATGGTTTGTCTTTGAACCGACATCCTCCCTTGTGTCCTTTCCCACACACTTTACAACTTGGCGACCCCCCTTTAGCATCCACCTTCTTTCCCGATTCTCCAGTTCGAGCTTTCTTTGTAGGGCTTGGATTCAAATCATGTGCCCTTCGCTCACCCCTTTCAACTTGTTTCTTCAACTTGATTTCCCGTTCCCGAGCAACGTTTATGGTCTTGGTAAGGGTCTCGTGTTTTGAAGGAGTCATAAACTCCCTATATTCAGTGCTCAACATGTTATAGTAGTAGTATATTTTATGTTCTTCATTCATCACCAATTCACTACTAAACTTCATCTTATCCATAAACATCGCCGTAATCTTGTCTATGGTCTCGCCCTTGTGCCTAAGTTGCATGAACTCTTCCTTGATTTTATTTATGACTGCCTTGGGACTATGATGTTTAAGAAACGGCATCTTAAACTCCTCCCATGTCATGGCTCTCGCCGCTTCGGCTCCTATTTCATTCTTTTTATTGTCCCACCAATCTTTGGCTTGACCTCTCAACTGGCCCGTTCCGTAAGCAACAAAGTCACTTTCATCACAATGGGTCCTTTCAAACACCCCTTCAACGTCACCCAACCATCTTTGGCAAATTATTGG
>JARYGA010003451.1:0-27925 GCA_030545235.1 Helianthus tuberosus | reverse complement strand
TTGATACATTTCACTAGCCATACATATTATTTTGGTTACATATTACATGATTTACACATTACATGGTTTACATTTGACACATAAACACTTTTGACATTGGTTATACATTACATGATTTACATATTGACATAAACATTTTAACATATTATTTCAATACATTTGGAAGTTGGTTTAAACATAGACATCTTACATTGTTGGTTTGGTTTGAGTAAGTGATTTAATTAACGAGGCGTGTGTAATACGATACAAGCATGGTGGATACGCCGCTGGTACTTCCTATATATAAATGATTGTATGGTATTACATATCGTTGCGTTATTTGAAATCATTTCAAATTAGACATATAACATTTTATACAAATAACATACTTTTCACAATACATTGTTTTACAAACAACTTAACTTATACAAACTCATTTTACATGGTTATTCATTTAACCATGCATTATTCTCTTATTTATACGTATCATCTGAACTTATTGTTTTTCAAATGATTTACAAAGACAAAGCAAATTACAAGGTTCATGACTAAACATTTTCTTAAACAGAAGTCATGAATCTTATTTTCACAAAACCTATGTACTCGCCGGCATTTTTATGCTGACGTACCTATTTTCACATGTGTTTCAGGAAATGAAGCATAGGATTGATCAAGATACACTTAGGCGGACATGGGCCTTAGTGACAATAAAAGATGCAAGACTAGTTATTTTGTTATGTTTCTTTGATTGTCAAGACATTGTAACTCTTTTAATCAATAAAACAATATTTCAAGTTCCATGTGTTATGAACCAATGATTCTGTTACAACACTCCCCGATGTTTCCGCCACGTTTTGTAGGTTCTACGTGGTCGGGGTGTGACATTAGTGATCCTCAGCAGAAACAAGGTTATCCTGTGATCCTTCTAAGGGTCCTCTATCCTACCATGGGTGGCCCACTTTCTTGGCAGATCCTTCCCATCAGGGATGGAATCCCTTCTGACAAAGAAGAATCGCCTTTTCTAGTTGGTGTCATTCTTAGTGGTTTTGAGGATGGGGTGTTCTTCACCGGGTTTGTGTTTGAATAGATATCGATGAGATCCATGGCTCACAAGGTTGTACATTTCTGCTAACTCCGACATTCCCAGATCAATACCTTCATGCTCAATGATTCTTTCAAGGGTATACAAGACCCTCCACATCATTGGCATCGCTTGGATGTAGGAAATGCCGGTGAGAGAGAAGAAAGATTGGGTGAAATCAGGAAAAGGATACGAGTATCCTATTGTAAATGGGGTGACCGGGAAAGCTACCCAGGTTTCAGAAACAAAGTCGCTTAGGACGGTGGGGTCAAAAGCTTTAAAAACGGTGCTCGATGGAAAACAATGGCGAATCCTGTCTATCTGCGGATCAGTAAAGCAGCATCGTTCCTTCGCAGAGCCTTCGATGATCCCTTGGCTCTTCAAGGGACTGTCCTTTTTGTGATCCTTAGCCGGTGAAGATCTTAGCATCATCTTGGTTATGATGATGGTGAAGAAGAAGAAACAGAATGAGAATATGAAGAGAGAAAGGAAAGAGAAGTACCTGATCAGATCTTCGAATGAGGATTTAAAGGATGAAACGCACGAATTTAAATGCTTCCTAACCTTTATCTCTAACTTCAATTTATAATCATGATTTTGCAGGATAGTCACTTCAATGACGTCAGATTGGCAACGACTAGTCAGAATGTAACGGCTATATATCCGTTGGTTTGTTACGGATAAGAACGAGAAAATATAACTCGCTTATTTACACTTTACTCCTTATATTTTGGGGGCAATTGTTAGGGGAGGATTTTCCAAAGATCAGTGATCCTCAATTACTGTCGGGCTTAGGGATCCTCAATTCTGTTTGAATTAGTGATCCTCAGAGAGTATGGTAGGATCAGGATCTAGGATCATCATAGTGATCCTTACACTAACGATTGTCTGCTTTGAATATGAAGTTGTTTTGCAGGAGTACGTGCTTGGGCTTGGGCTTGGCGATATTCCTGGAGCATATTCCCTTTTTATTCCGCACGTGCTTGACTAATATGGACGTTATGGAGGTCGTGGAAGACTTGCACGAAATGCGGATAGTTAGTTAGCTTAGATATTTTCCAAATTTAAAAGGGGATAGCGAGCTAGATTAGAACACTTGGCTATTTTTGGCTAAACACACACACTCGTAACTGCTCTCATCAGCTCTCGACAGTTTGCTCGGCGAATACACACTTTTTTGCACATTACACTCTAGTGATCCTTGTAACAAGCTCGCTATCATCCAAAGTTGTAATACATTTTCTGTTTAATCTGAGTTGGTGATCGGTAGTTTCCATCACCCGAGGTTTTTTATGCCGGAGATCAACTCTTGATCAAGGGCTTTTTCCTCGTATAAATCATTGTGTCACTTGTTCATTACATTTCTGAGTGATCCTTAATATTGTTCATTGATTCAAGCATCACACCTCACAACAGAAAGTTTGGTTGCATTATCTTTGCTTGATTTTTGACCAAAACACCCTCCACTTTCCATTTTTCTTTTGAACAACAACCACATTGGCTAACCATCTTGGATACTAAACCTCTCTAATCATACCTGCTCAGAGCAACTTGTCTACCTCCTCCTGGATAATGGCATTCCTCTCAGGTGCAAACTTTCTCCTTTTTTGATGGATAGGTTTGAATGACCTGTCAATACCGAGCTTGTGAGTAATTATATCTTTAGAGATACCTGTCATATCTTCGTGCTTCCAGGCAAAGGTAGTTTTTCTCCTTTTGAGGAAGGATACTAAATCCTCTTCAATTTCGTTGAGGATCCCAAATCCTATGAAGACTTTGGATTCAGGATCATGAGGATCCATAAGGATATCTTTCACATCTTGTTCTCTTGCCTCCAGGACATCTCTTGGATGATGCTTTAATTGCTATTGCTCCCTTGGTCTTGAGGTTGGTTTCATTGATGAGGTATAGCAATTCTTTGCTTCTTGTTGATCACTCTCAATCTTTATCACCCCCCATGGACTAGGAAGCTTTACACACTGAAGATATGTGGATGCAACTGCTTTCATGTCATGTATCCATGGCCTGCCAAGGATCACATTGCAACAGGATAAGCAATCTATAACACAAAATTTTTGAAAAGAATTAAGTCCCTCTATGTAGATGGGAAGCTTAATGTTCCCCAATGTATTCTTGGTTTCTCCACTAAACCCCACAAGAACTGAGGATCTTGGGATGATGTCTGATTCAGGAATATTCATTTTCTTGAGGACATCAAGCTGAATGATGTTTACTGAGCTTCCTCCATCTATCAACATCCTGGGAACAAAATGGTTAGATATAAATAAGGTAATAACAAGACCATCATGATGACGATCCTAGACATCAACACGATCATCCTCATCAAAAGTTATAACTTTTTCCTGTGTAACAGTAGAGGTTCGGATGGGTCTATCCCCATTATCCATCTTGGTCTCCTTGGCATGTCTTTTGGCTGCTGAAAAGGAAGTACCACAAATGTCTGATCCACCGGATATGAAGTTTATAATTTGTGCATCTGCCGGAGGAGCTGGAGCTCTTTCTGGAACCTTTTCAGGATTCTGGATCCTTGACTTCTTTCTTCCCAAAAGCTCCTTCAAATGCCCCTTGCTTAACAAATAATCGATTTCTTTTCTAAGTGCAATACATTCTTCAGTGAGATGTCCAAAATCCTCATGATATGCACACCACTTGGACTTGTCTTTTGTTGCAGCTGGCTTATCACTTTTTCTAGGCCATCTTGCTTTTTCACCTAAGTTCTGCATTGCAAGGATCAGTTCATTGTTATCAATAGAAAAACTATATTCAGAAATAGAAGGATAATCCTCATCATCCTCTTCCTGTTCTACAGCATGCACATTCTGGTTGTCAGGCTTGTTATGAGATTTGGACTTGTTGTTCCTGAAGTAGGATCCTTGTTTCTCTTGCTTCGAGGATCCTGCCAGTCTTTCCTGGATCCTTTTGTCATCCTCTAATCGGATGAATCTAAGGGCCCTGGTTCTCACTTCATCAAGATTCCTGGATGGGGTCATGACAAGATCATCATAGAATAATGAATCCCTAAGTAAACCCATTTTAAAGGCTTCTACAGCAGTAGCAATATCTAAATTAGGAATATCTAAGGATTCTTTACTGAACTTGGTGATATAGTCTCTAAGTGATTCATTTTGACCTTGTGTTACCCTATATAGGTCACTAGTTAAACGTTCAAATTTCCTACTGCATGAGAATTGGCTATTAAACAGGTTAACTAGATTAGCAAATGAAGTAATAGAGTAAGGGGAAGACTTAGCAGCCATTTAAGAGCTGATCCTGTTAGTGTGGATCCAAAACCCTTGCATAGACATGCTTCTTTTAACCTCTCCGGGATGGGGTTGATCTCCATCCTTTCTCTGTACTGAGCTACATGTTCTTCTGGATCCGTTGAACCATCATATAGCTTCATGGTTGGTATTTGAAACCTTTTCGGTATCTCAGCATCACAAATAGGTGGTGCAAAACGAGATATCCTGTGGCTTCCATCTGCAATTTCAGGAATGGGCTTAACCACTCCTGGAACGCTGGATATCATATCCTTCAGCTTCTGTAATTCCTTAGCCATAGCTTGATTGATACCTGTATCCTGCACAAAGTCATGGTTAGTGTTATAAGAATTGTTGAAAGTGTTTGCTCCTGGAGGATTCAAGTTTGGAACTCCGGATATGAATCCATATTGACGAGATTCTGGTATGACTGAAGGACCAGAAGATGCAATGGTCTGCATTGGAATGAAGTCTCCTTGATGAACATCTGAACTTCCAGGTTGTACGCTCCTTAAGAATCCTTGATCCTGAAAGATGTTGGATCCTTGATGTGCTGTGACTGGGGGTCTTGGAGGATAACCCATGGATCCGTAAACCTGAGATGAGGATCCTTGAACCTGAGAGGATCCTTGATGCTGGAAGAAGGATCCTGAAGGTGGAAAGTAGGATCCTAGAGATTGAGTCATTGCCGATGATCCAGAGCGCATTCCTGTTGATCCACCCCAGTATTGGATATCTGGAGCTGCAGATTGCTGGGCAGTTATGACCGGAGTGTCGAAATTCAACGACCTTGGCATCAGAGGAGAGTGATCCTCCACTGATTTCTTCTGTTTCTTGATGTCACCAATCTCCTGGAGGATCCTTTCGTTGGTTTTATCCTGCTCTTGTATGTGATCCCTCATCTGCAAAATCAAAGTAAAAAGATCACTGTTAGTAGGGCTAGAAGAAACAGCAGAAGTTGGTGGTTTTGAGAAAACGGGGGTCGGTTTCTTCGCAGGATTCTCAGCATTCTTCTGAGATCCAAAAGGTGGTGGAGGCAAAGGTGGAACGCCCTGTGAAGAAGTGACTGTCGGCATAGAGCTTGAAGTGTTCTTTGCTGAAAAAGCCATATGGTTGAAGATAATGAACCGAAATGAACACAATGACAAAAATTTCTCAGGAATGAAGCACCAATTGCCCCACGGTGGGCGCCAAACTGTTTTGGTCAAAAATCAGGCTAAGATAATACAACCAAATCTTTTTTTGTGAGGTATGATGCTTGAATCAATGAACAAATGTATGAACAACTTGTAAATGAAATGAACAAGTGACACAAGGATTTGTACGAGGAAAAAGCCCTTGATCAAGAGTTGATCTCCGGCATAAAAAACCTCGGGTGATGGAAACTACCGATCACCAACTATAATTAAACAAATGATGATTACAACTGTTAGGGGAGGAATTTCTAACAATTAGTGATCCTTACTTGTTATCCTAATAAATGATCCTTACTTCTGTGATAGATAGTGATCCTCAGAAGAGCTTTAGGATCAGGATCATGGATCACCTTAAGGATCCTCATACTAATGATTGTTTGTTTGTGTTTCGTATTATTTTGCAGGAGTAATAAGCTTAACTTGGTCTTGGCAACGTTACTATGGAATATTCCACGGGTATTTCGCACACGTTTGACTGGAAATGGACGTTGTGGAGAACGTGGGAGCATGGCACAAAAGTCGGATAGTTTGTTAGCATAGTGAACTTCTATTTTTAAAGGGGTGACGAGCTAGTAATTAGAACACTTTAGCCATTTTCAGCTACACGCACTCTCGTACAATTGCACTCTTGAAGCTTTCGGCAAACACTTAACAGTTTTCACTCACTTTTACACATTTCACCATAGTGATCTTTGTACCTAGCTCGTTACTATCCGAAGTTGTAAACATTTACTGATTTATTTGAGCTTGGTGATCGGTAGTTTCCATCACCCGAGGTTTTTTATGCCGGAGATCTTCTAAAGATCAAGGGCTTTTTCCTCGTATAAATCCTTGTGTCGTTTGTGCAATTTACATTGAAGTGATCCTTATCATTGTTCCTCATTTCAAGCATCATTCCCCGTAACTAAGAGTTTGGTTGCATTATCCTTGTGTGATTTTTTGACCAAAACAGTTTGGCGCCCACCGTGGGGCAATTGGTGCTTCATTCCTAAGAAGTTTTTCTGTTGGTGATCATTCCGGTTCATTGCATACAAATACATGGCTTCATCATTGAAGAATACCTCCAGTGCGATGTCTGCAGTCAATTCATCCCAGGGCATTCCACCTTTGCCTCCACCACCTTCTGGACCTCAGAAAAATGCCGAGAAGAAACCAACTCCCATTTTCTCAAAACCTCCAACTTCTTCTGCTTCTTATACTCCTACTACTAGTGACTTGTTTACTCTGATTTTGCAGATGAAGGAGCATATCCAGCAGCAGGACAAGACCAATGAAAGAATCCTTAGAGAAATTGGAGACATCAAGAAACAAAAGAGATCGGCAGAGGATCATTCCCCACTAATGCCCAGATCTTTGAATTTTGATACTCCGGTTATAACTTCTCAGCCTTCGCTGGTTCCAGACGTTCAATATGTTGGAGGACCAAAAGGAGTGCATTACGGGTCATCAGCAATGACTCAGGCTTCAGGGTTACGCTTTCAACCATCAGGATCCCATCCTCAGCATATAGGATCCTTTGCAAGCTCAGGAGGATACTCGGGAGCGCAGCAGATTCAAGGGTGTTGGCCGTTTCAAGGATCCTCCCAGGTTCAAGGATCCTCCCAGGTTCAAGGATCCTCCCAGATTCAAGGATCCTCCCAGATTCAAGGATCCTCCCAAGTTCAAGGATCCTCCTATGTTCAAGGATCCTCCCAAGTTCAAGGATCCTCCTATGTTCCAGGATCCTCCCAAGTTCAAGGATCCTCCTATGTTCCAGGATCCTCCTATGTTCCAGGATCCTCCCAGGTCCAAGGATACTCACAGTTTCAAGGATCCTTCCAGATTCCAGGATCCTTAAGGAGTTTGCAATCAGGAAGTTTCGACATCCATCAGGGAGATTTCATTCCAATGCAAACCATTGCTTCTACTGGTCCATCGGTCATTCCAGAGCCCCAACAATATGGATTAACATCCACTCTTCCTAATTTGAATCCAATGGGAGGTAACACTTTTAATAATTCTTATACTACTAACCATGGCCTTATGCAGGATCCAGGTATCAATCATGCCATGGCTAGAGAATTGCAAAAGTTGAAGGACATGATATCAAGTGTCCCAGGAGTGGTCAAGCCTATCCCAGAGATTGCGGATGGGAGCCACAAGATATCTCGTTTTGCACCACCAATCTGTGATGCTGAGATACCCAAGAGGTTCCATGTACCTACCATGAAGTTGTATGATGGTTCAACGGATCCTGAGGAACACATAGCTCAATACAAGGAAAGGATGGAGATCAATCCCATCCCAGAAAGGTTAAAGGAAGCATGTCTGTGCAAGGGATTTGGATCCACTCTTACTGGATCGGCTCTTAAATGGCTGCTAAGTCTTCCTCCTTACTCTATTACCTCATTTGCTAATCTAGTTAACCTATTTAATAATCAGTTTTCTTGTAGTAGAAAATTTGAGCGTTTAACTAGTGATCTATATAGGATAACCCAGGGTCATAATGAATCATTAAGGGATTATATCACTAAATTTAGTAAAGAATCCTTAGATATTCCTAACCTGGATATAGCTACGGCTGTTGAAGCCTTTAAAATGGGATTGCTTAGAGATTCGTTATTCTATGATGATCTTGTTATGACACCATGCAGGAATCTAGATGAGGTAAGAACCCGGACCCTTAGGTTCATCCGGCTAGAAGATGACAAAAGGATCCAGGAGAGGTTAGCAGGATCCTCAAAGCAAGAGAAGCAAGGATCCTCATTCAAGAACAACAAGTTCAGATCCTTTAATAGATCTGACAACCAGAATGTGCATGCTGTTGAACAAGAAGAGGATGATGAGGACTATCCTCCAATCTCTGAATATTGTTTTTCTGTTGATAACAATGAACTAATCCTTGCGATGCAGAATTTAGGTGATAAAGCTAGATGGCCCAGAAAAAATGATAGACCAACTGCAACTAAAGATAAATCAAAGTGGTGTGCATACCATGAAGATTTTGGGCATCTCACAGAAGAATGCATCGCATTAAGAAAAGAAATTGGATACTTGTTGAGCAAGGGGCACTTGAAAGAATTATTGGGGAGAAAGAAGTCAAGGACTCAGGATCCTGAAAGGATCCCAGAGAAAGCTCCAGCTCATCCAGCAGATGCACAAATTATAAACTTTATATCTGGAGGATTAGACATTTGTGGAACATCCTTCTCCGCAGCCAAAAGACATGCGAAGGAAACCAAGATGGATAATGGAGATAGACCCATTCGAACATCCAGTGTCTCCGAAGGAAAAGTTATAACTTTTGATGAGGATGATCGTGTTGACATCCAGGATCCTCATCATGATGGTTTGGTTATCACTCTTTTTATTTCTAACCATTTTGTTCGTAGGATCCTTATAGATGGAGGAAGCTCCGTGAACATTATCCAGCTAGATGTTCTCAAGAAGATGAACATCCCTGAATCTGACATCATACCAAGACCCTCTGTGCTCGTGGGATTCAGTGGCGAGACCAAGAATACTCTGGGGGACATTAAACTCCCAATCTATATCGAAGGCCTACATTCTTACCAAAAGTTTTGCGTTATTGACTGTTTATCTTGTTGTAATGTGATCCTTGGCAGGCCTTGGATACACGATATGAAGGCAGTCCCATCCACTTATCATCAATGTGTGAAGCTTCCTAGTCCTTGGGGAATAGTGAAGATTGATAGTGATCAGCAAGAGGCTAAGAACTGCTACACCTCATCAATGAAACCAGCAACAAAGTCTAGGGAGCAATAGCAATCAAAGTGTCCTCCAAGGGATGTCTTGGAGGCGAGAGAACAGGATATAGTAGAAATCCTTATGGATCCTGATGATCCTGAATCTATAATTTATATAGGATCATGGATCCTTGAAGGAATGAAGGAAGATCTCATATCCTTCCTCAAAAGGAGAAAGACTACCTTTGCATGGAAACACGAAGACATGACAGGCATATCTAAAGATGTAATAACTCACAAACTTGGCATCGATAGGTCCTTCAAACCAATCCATCAAAGGAGAAGGAAATTTGCACCAGAAAGAAATGCTATTATCCAGGAGGAGGTAGAGAAATTACTCCGAGCAGGTATGATTAGAGAGGTCAAGTATCCAAGATGGTTGGCCAATGTGGTTGTTGTTCAAAAGATAAACGGAAAGTGGAGGGTATGTGTCGATTTTACCGATTTAAATAAGGCATGTCCCAAGGATCCTTTCCCATTACCCCACATTGACTCCATGGTGGATGCAACTGCGGGTCATGAACTGTTAACTTTTATGGATGCTTCATCTGGATTTCAACAAATCCAAATGGAACCATCCGATCAAGAGGATACAGCCTTCATGACTCCAACTGGTATATACTTCTATATTGCTATGCCATTCGGACTAAGAAATGCAGGTGCAACTTATCAAAGGCTAGTGAATATGATGTTCAAGGATCAGATTGGACAAACTATGGAGGTTTACATAGACGATATGGTGGTAAAATCAATAAAGGCTGAGGATCACCTAAGAGACTTAGAGGAAGCCTTCAATATCCTTGATAAATATAATATGAAGCTTAATCCTTCAAAATGTCACTTTGGTGTTAAAGCAGGTAAATTCTTAGGATATATGGTGACAAAGAGAGGCATTGAAGCCAGTCCAGAACAAATCAAAGCAATAGTGAACATCAAGTCCCCTACCAATGCTAAGGATGTTCAGAGATTAACAGGCAGGATTGCAGCCTTAAACAGATTCATATCCAAATCCTCAGAAAAGTGCAAGGAATTCTATGATGTCCTAAGGAATAACAAGAAATTCGAGTGGACTGAGAAGCATGAAAGTGCCTTAAGAGCTCTTAAGGATTACCTATCCTCGGCCCCGGCTTTGATGAAACCGGAAAAAGGAGATGTGTTATCCTTATATCTTGCGGTATCCTCAAAAGCAGTAAGTGCCGTCCTTGTTAAGGATCATGAAGGTACACAACATCCTGTCTATTATGTAAGTAAGAGTTTACTTGATGCTGAATCCAGGTATTCACACTTAGAAAAACTTATCCTTGCATTAATTATGGCATCTACCAAATTAAGACATTATTTTGAAACTCATGTTATTATCGTTAAAACTAATTTTCCAATCAAGAATGTCCTCAGGAAACCTGAAATGTCAGGAAGGATGGCTAAGTGGGCAGTGAAGCTGAGTGCCTATGATATAAGATATGAGCCTAGGACAGCCATCAAATCCCAAGCATTAGCTGACTTTGTGGCTGATTTCAGTAGTGATTTACAAAAAGAAGCTGAGTTAGAAGTCCAGCAGCTAGAGGAGACCAAGGATCCTTGGATACTCTACACTGATGGATCCTCAAATGTCAAAGGCACAGGGCTTGGAATACTACTAAAATCGCCACAGGGGGACATAATACCCCACTCTATAGCTTGTGAGTTCCAAACCACTAACAATGAGGCTGAATACGAAGCCTTGATAGCTGGCTTGCAAATTGCTAAGCATATGAGGATCAGGTATCTTGAGGTACACGTAGATTCTTTGTTAATCACTAATCACTTTAATGGATCCTATGCTGTTAAAGGTGAAAAGCTAATCAAATATCTGGAGTTAGTCAAAGAATTGGCACTCTCTTTTGTATCCTTTAGTTTGACACAGGTACCAAGGGAAGAGAATGCAGAAGCAGATGCACTAGCCAATTTAGGATCATCCTTGAAGATCCCGGAGGATATCAAGATCCCTATTATCCATATCCTGACCTCGGCTATCGAGGATCATGTGACTATGGAGATAGGAGAGGATTCTGCAATCACCCCTAGCGATGATAATCAATCCCATTCAGGATCATGGATCCTCCCAATCATGAGATACTTACAACATGGAGAGATTCCTACAGGAGAAAACCCTAGGGCTTTCAAAATTAAGGTATCCCAATTCACAATTTTAAATAATATGTTGTATAGACGATCTCTTGCAGGACCGTACTTAAGATGCATTGAGGATCCTGAAATCCAAGAAGTTTTAAAAGACTTCCATGAAGGAGATTGTGGAAACCACACTGGGGGCAGGGCGTTATTCTCAAGGATCCTGAGGACAGGATACTACTGGCCAACCATGAAGAGAGATGTTGTGGAATATGCTAAGAGATGTGATCCTTGTCAGAGACACAGCAATATCCTTCATCAACCAGTTGAATTTTTGCATCCTATATCCTCATCTTGGCCATTTATGAGATGGGGTATGGATATAGTTGGTAAGCTCCCTAAGGCACCTGGTGGAAAAGTATTCATGCTTGCTATGACTGATTACTTCTCCAAGTGGATAGAGGCTGAAGCTTTTGCCCAAGTCAGAGAAAAGGAAGTTATATCCTTCATTAAAAGAAATATTATAACTAGATTCGGTATTCCTTCTGAAATTATATGTGATAATGGTTCCCAATTCATTGGGGGCAGAACCACTAACTTTTGTGACAGCCGGGGGATTAAGATGATAACATCAACACCAGTCCACCCACAAGCTAATGGTCAGGCAGAATCCTCCAATAAGATCATCATCAACAATTTGAAGAAGAAGCTTGGATCCAAGAAAGGGAAATGGGCAGAAGAACTACCTTATGTGCTTTGGGCTGATAGGACAACCCTTAAGAATGCTACTGGTCAAACGCCATTCTCTTTGGTATTTGGGGCAGAATCAGTGATCCCAATAGAAATGGTGGTTCCAACTGCTAGAACAAGTACCCGTGATCCTGAGGAAAATGATGAGAACTTGGCTCAAGACCTGGATACTATTGAAGAAATCAGGGATCTGGCTAGGATAAGGATGGCCAGTTATCAACAAAGAATGGCTGGTGCTTACAACAAAAATGTCAGGATCAGGAAGTTTCAAGTTGGAGATATGGTATTAAGGAAAGCATTTCAGAATACCACCAATCCTGCTGATGGAAAATTGGCTCCAAAATGGGAAGGCCCTTATTTGATTGAAGCTGAAGCAGGAAAGGGGGCATATAGATTGCTAACCATGGAAGGTGATTTGCTACCAAGAGCTTGGAATGCTGTCCACTTGAAGAAATATTTCATGTGAGCAGGATCCTCATGGCACAGATGATCTTTACGTTAGGGGTATCCTTGAAGGATCCTTAAAGTATCGGTGATCCTTACTTTGGTAATGTCCTAATCTTGAACTATTTCATTTCCTTATTTTCTCATATAAGGATCATGTGTCCTTTATCCATCTCTCACGTGATTTTAAGTTTTGAAAGTTCAGGTATCCTTAGCAAAATATTGGTTATCTGCAGAAGCAATCCGTTCCTTGGGTTTAACCCCAGTTATTTGGGCTTGACCCCAGTTCCGCCTGTAGCGCATGATGATCCTGGTATAGTTCAAGGCAGTGGGACCAGTACTCGCTTTAGGGGCTGATAATTCCATTGTACTGGCTATACCTAGGATCCTACGTATAATGGTAGACGTACCATACATCCGTTCCTAAGGTTTCTAACGTTTTCACGTTAGCTAAGGTTTTGGCATTTTCATGTCACTAAGTTTGGATAGTCGCCAGTTAGGGCCATACTCCAGTTAACACACGATCTTTGGGCTTGTCCCCAGTTATCTTTGGGCTTGTCCCCAGTTATCCTTTGGGCTTGTCCCCAGTTGCTAACTCTTATTTTATATTGGCTTAGTCCCAAGTTATGCTCTATTTCAGGTCCTTGAAGTTAAGCAACTAGGGATCCTTGATCCTTACTTCTCTCTAAGGTTTATCTTATAGTTATCCTGATTATGGTTAGGATCCTAACTTGGATCCTCAGGTATGATCCTTAACTATTTTTAATTCTATTCATTGTTTATTTGAATAACCCTTAAAATTTGACAACTAAACTCGTGATCCTTAAAATATATTACTTTTTGGGATTCTTCAACTATAGGATATTTGATCATGGATCATATCCTAAATATTTTCAATCTGACTTATTCAAAATTGCTTATTCAATAAGTGTACATCAAAACAATTGAGAATTAAAGAGACAAAAAGGATAACAATACAAGATAAGTGACAAAAGATTAAGGTTTTATTTATTAACAAAAGATTAACCCTTAAAAGGTTGTCAAAATTACCTACCCCGAGCATCTACCAGCAATACGTGGCCCGTCCGCTGGGGTAGGTAAAGGGTGTCCATGATAATAGGTTCAAAGTAGTGCAGGAATATAAAGGCGGCAGGATCACAATGGCTTCATCCCCCAAACAGAGGATCCCTCCACCATTTGCAATCCTGCCTATTGTCTGAAGGATCCTAGATCCTTAATCCTAAAAACTATTGTTCAGTACAAATCATCAAATTGTTCAACAAAACAACCATCAAACTAAAAAAAATTGGGCTCCGGCTATGTCTAGAAATTTCCATCATCGCCCAATCATGCAGCCTAAACCTTCGCTGCATCACCACCTCCGGCTCCACTTGCTTCACCACCTTCACCCTTGCCTCCAGCCTCGATCGTCAGGATCTCTTCAGCCTCCTCTTCATCATCCAGTTCAGCCAGCCTTGCCTTCCAGCCTTCCACATCCCAGGTGCTCTTGTCAAAGGCAGGATCCTGGGCTTCCAAGGCCATTTGCAGCTTGGTCTTGTACATTGCTATGGCGGCAGAGACTTTGGCGTCTTCGGTGATCTCATGCTTCTCGTAGTCAGCATTAACCAGCACCTTGGCCGCCTCATGTTTGGCATCCTGGAGTTCCTTCTGAAGATCAACAATTTTGAGGTCCTTTAGCAATGCAACCTGCTGGAGGTCGGCAATCTTCCTATCCTGATCCTCAACGTGGCCAACATAGTCCTCAATCTCAGCGAATTTCTGCAAAGGGGATAAAAGATAAGGTCAGGACCAAGTGATCCTCAAATCAGCAGGATATGTCACCAGGATATACGAGCAGAGACAGTGATCCTTACATTGTTGAAGTACTCGAGGAATTGGTGGCGGATCAGAGGCAGACCCTGCAGATCCTCAGCCTCGGAGGCCTTTCTCTTTTTGACTCCCTTTCCTCTGAGGGGTGCCTTGGGGACTGAAGCTGTCGGGCTGGTAGGAGCCTTTCTTTTGGAGGATCTGACGATGGTGAGATCGGTTACACTGAACTTTGAAGCAGACTTGGTGGATTTTCCAGCACCTACACAACCAAAACAAGATAAGTATCTTTACTTCACTTATATTTCACTATTTATTTAAATTTTTAAACAAATATACTTACTTGACATCGTGACAGAGCCTGAGGATACCTCCTGAGAATCATGGGTGGTTGTCTTGAAAGATCTTGTTTCAGGATCGAGTCTCTTGAAAGCGGCGAGTCTCTCTTTGGCAGCAGGAGATAGTCTGAGGTGTGAGACGGTGATAGCTGCATAACAAGAAAGCAAAAGTATATAAGTGATCCTTATATCAAAAGAAAGTTCTCTGGTGATCCTTCTCAGGATCCTCCATCCTACCCTGGGTAGCCCATTTCCTGGGTAGATCCTTCCCGTCAGGGATAGAATTTCTCTTGACGAAAAAGAAACGCCGCTTCCAGTTAGTATCATTCTTGGTAGCTTTGAAGATCGGGTGTTCCTCACCAGGTTTACGTTTGAACAGATAACGATGAGAACCAAAGGTAGTAAGATCATACAGCTCTCCCAGCTCTGACATTCCTAGGTCTATCCCTTCCTGCTCGATGATCCTTTCAAGGGTATATAAAACCCTCCAGATCATCGGCATGGCTTGGATATAAGAGATGCCGGTTAGGGAAAAGAAAGATTGGGTGAAGGCTGGAAAAGGATATGTATAGCCTATGGTGAACGGAGTGACAGGAAAAGTAACCCAGTTGTTGGAAATATGATCACTCAGGGCATTGGGATCAAAAGATTTAAACACGGTGTTCGCCAGGAAACAGTAGCGGATCCTATCAATCTGCGGATCGGTGAAACAGCAGCGTTCTTTTATGGAATCTTCGATGATCCCCTGGCTCTTCAGTGGGCTGTTTTTCGGGTGATCCTTAGCTGGGGAGTTCCGGAGCAACATTTTTGACGGAATGATGGAAAGATACGGAAAACAGAGCAAAAGAAGGAAGAAGATGAAGAGAGAATACTTGTTTATCTTCGGATGCAGTTATAAAGGGAGTATCTCTGAAATTTAAATGCAAACGATCCTATCTATATCTCCTATTTATAATCATGATTGTGCAGGGTTGTCACTTCTGTGACGTCATAGTTGCAACGGATAGTTCTACATCAACGGCTAGTTATCCGTTAGTTAGTTGCGGATAAGATCAAGAAAATATAATTCGTTCATTTTACATATTACTCCTTATATTTTGGGGGCAATTGTTAGGGGAGGAATTTCTAACAATTAGTGATCCTTACTTGTTATCCTAATAAATGATCCTTACTTCTGTGACAGATAGTGATCCTCAGAAGAGCTTCAGGATCAGGATCATGGATCACCTTAAGGATCCTCATACTAACGATTGTTTGTTTGTGTTTCGTATTATTTTGCAGGAGTAATAAGCTTAACTTGGTCTTGGCAACGTTACTATGGAATATTCCACGGGTATTTCGCACACGTTTGACTGGAAATGGACGTTGTGGAGAACGTGGGAGCATGGCACAAAAGTCGGATAGTTTGTTAGCATAGTGAACTTCTATTTTTAAAGGGGTGACGAGCTAGTAATTAGAACACTTTAGCCATTTTCAGCTACACGCACTCTCGTACAATTGCACTCTTGAAGCTTTCGGCAAACACTTAACAGTTTTCACTCACTTTTACACATTTCACCATAGTGATCTTTGTACCTAGCTCGTTACTATCCGAAGTTGTAAACATTTACTGATTTATTTGATCTTGGTGATCGGTAGTTTCCATCACCCGAGGTTTTTTATGCCGGAGATCTTCTAAAGATCAAGGGCTTTTTCCTCGTATAAATCCTTGTGTCGTTTGTGCAATTAACATTGAAGTGATCCTTATCATTGTTCCTCATTTCAAGCATCATTCCCCGTAACTAAGAGTTTGGTTGCATTATCCTTGTGTGATTTTTTGACCAAAACAACAACTCGGGATGATAACAAGCTTGTTACAAAGATCACTAGTGTGCAATGTGTACGTAATCGCCAATGAACTGTTGAGAGCTGTTTCGAGTGTGTGTGTTTGCTAACTTGTTCTAATTCAAGTTGTTATCCCCTTTTAGAAATAGAAATAAACTAAATAACTAACATCCCGCAAATTATGCAAGCTACCCACGACTTCTAAAACGGTCACCAAGCCATGCACGTGCGGAATATAGAGAGCATATTCCCCAAGAATATCGACAAGACCAGGTCCATGCATATACTCCTGCAAAACAAGCTTAAATATAGTGAAAGCAACCGTTAGTGTAAGGATAACAATGAGGATCCTGGATCCTGATCCTGCAACATCTTCTGAGGATCCTTAATTCAAACAGAATTGAGGATCCGTGATCCTGGCTGCACTTGAGGATTCGTGATCCTTAGGTTTAGAAAATCTATCCCTAACACCTATAACACAATATATGACACAATGAAGATGGTGTTATATCTGGGTCTTCTATAAATTGTGTTATTAGTTCAGGTCATTGTGTTTAATATGTTTTCCATTGTGTTTTAATAATTTGTTCAATTTTTTTATTATCTTGTTCATTGTGTTTTAGTTTGTTGTGTATTGTGTTTTTAGTTTGTTTTCTATTGTGTTTTCACTGCTCTCCATTGTGTCTTTTATCTGCTGTCATTAATTGTGTCTTTTATCTATTGTCATCAATTGTGTTTTTATTTAGTCTGATATTTATTGTGTTATATGTTATCGCCATTGTGTTATACGTTATGGTCATTGTGTTGTTTTCCATTGTGTTTTAATAATTTGTTCAACTTTTTTTATTATCTTGTTCATTGTGTTTTAGTTTGTTGTGTATTGTGTTTTTAGTTTGTTTTCTATTGTGTTTTCACTGCTCTCCATTGTGTCTTTTATCTGCTGTCATTAATTGTGTCTTTTATATGTTGTCATCAATTGTGTTTTTATTTAGTCTGATATTTATTGTGTTATATGTTATCGCCATTGTGTTTTACGTTATGGTCATTGTGTTTTAGTATGTTGTCATTGTGTCTTTATCTGTTGTCATTGATTGTGTTTTTGATCTACTTTACATTGTGTTTTACATCATGTCCATTGTGTAATATGTAACTGGGTTTTTGATTTTGTTTTAAATATAACAATATGATACTCGTATTAAAGATTAAAAAAAGGCTCGATTTTATGGTATATTTTTTTTTAAAAACAAATGATGTATAAAAAAGTTACGGACGTTTAAAATTGGGGGGGGGAATAGCATGGGACTTGCATGTGCATATTCTCTTTCCTCTTGTAGACAAAATTACCCCTTCCATTTAATTCCTCCTAGGACACTTGTCACTCTTTGGTGGCTTCTTACCCTTCTTATTTTTAAATCATTTGCATTATAACTCAACCCATTGTTTATAACTAATAAAAACTAGTTAAATTTCCGTCCGCGCGTTGCGGCGGGGACACAATGACTGCAAAATGCGTGTCAGTAACGGCAAGCATATACCGAATATCAAAACATAAATAAAAATGTCGTGAAAAGGATAGTCAATCTGTCCTAAAAAAGCGATTTTAAATAACCTAATATATAATAATAGGACCCACACGTCCTACACGTTGAAAATTTGGTTGTTTTCAGTTCAGTTATTACGGTGCTAACACGTTAAAATATGGATGAGCTCGGTACCTGTAATGGCACCGAAAGTACCGATCCGGAAAATCATCGAAATTAGGTACCGGCACCGAAAATGCTCGGTACAATACGGTATGGTATTTGAAGGTAAAAATCAATAAATATAGGTATGGTGCTAGACCGGTGTCGAACCGAAAGTAACGATTCTGAAAACGCCAAAAGGTGGGTACCAAATTGGTACCGAAAATGATTTGGTATAGTAAATTTGGTACCGGTTTGATTACAGGATTTGATACGATTTGCTCATCAATAATCTAAATATCCAAGTTAATTTTACATGCTACAATTCATTCATTACGTAAAAAGACAAAAAATAAAGCAAAATAAGTTGTTTTGTATATAAAACCTCATTCAAACGAAATACGGTTTACTTACTGTGTGTATGAAAAGTAATCTAAACTATGCAATTACTTGCATTGCTACGTTGCTACAGGATTTGATGAGCTCGGTACCAACCGGTACCGAAAATACCGTCACCGAAATCCCCAAAAATGGGTACCGGTACCGAATATACCTGGTATAGTACGACTTGATACGGTCGGTACTGGTAAGGCACCGGTATTTGAGGGTAAAACCCGATGAATACCGGTGCCGAACGGATACCGAAAATACACTTAGTTTGGTAAATTTGATACCGGTACCGATACCCGATACTATTCATTGATTTCTATTTTTATTACTTTTCATTCAATACTCTTTTTAATATATATTTTTTATTACTGTTCATTCACTTTTCTTTTTAATATATAGGTAAATATATAGGTAAATTTTCTTAAAATGCTTAATAGTTTATAATAAAAATAGTTGTTTTTAGATAAAACTATGATAAGTTACATAAATCCTATTTGAGATTGAATTGTTTTTTAGATGAATTTGTATTTTATGGAATTTCTAGGGTTAACTAGTAACCCGGTTCAACAGCCCGATACAACCGGGTTCAACCGGTTGAACCATTTTAGAGCCCAACCAGGTAGTATGACTTAAAAACCGGTTTTTAAAACATTGCCATACACGACTCGGGCCCAAGTTTGACTTCCAAAGTTTTTTAGCCTTCACCACCGTTTGCTTAACAGAGCCATATTCATGTCTTTAAGTAGTTAACCTAGTGGTGCACAAAAAAACCCGGACCCGGAAAAAAAACCCGGAACCGGGCATTATAAAAACCGGGTTTTCTATACCCGAACTCGAACCTGACCCTACCCATAGGGTAGGGACCGGGTATTCATGTTTGATCTAAAACCCGAACCCGGAACCGGGTTTTTTTATACCTGGTTTATGCCCGAAACCCGGTTTTTATAAATACCCAGAACCGGGTTTTATAAATACCCGGAACTGGGTTTTTTTATACACGGTTATATAGCTATGTTTTTTTTATCTATGTTATGTTATCTATGTTTTCAAGCATTAAGACTTCTAGTTCTTATGATTTAACAAAATTATGTATGCACTTTGATGTAATCTTGTTTAATTATTAGGTTTCTAATGATATTTGAAGTATTTGGTCATTATTCCCCTCTATTTGCTGGAAAGATCGATTGGTGTTTGTCTAATACAAAAAAAATGAAAAACTGATGGAACTTGGTTAAAACATAACATAGCAAATAAAATATATTGTTGTTTATGTAATCCAAAAGGATTCAAATCAGGACTATTCCTTCGATCATGCACTGTCGAATTTAAATTTAGAAATGTGATTAAAATTTCAATAGGCACCATCCACTAAAACATATAAAGAAGCATTAATACCCGGTCGGGTTTTTTTAATACCCGGTGCGGGTTTTTTCCCAACCCGATGCATACCCGAACCCTACCCGATGAATACCCGAACCCGGGTATATAGGGTATACATTTTTAGTAGAAAACCCGGACCCGACCCGGTTTTTAAAAAAACCCGATCCTACCCGAACCCGGTTCCATACCCGGAACCGGTTTAAAAAAAAAAAAACGATTTGCACCACTAAGTTAACCCTTATTATTATATAATATGGATCATAAACACTGGTCAGTGTAATGTAACTATCGTCGACCCACGGTCAACCATTTTTTGGACTCAAGATCAGGTTTTTTAATAATTCTTAGATTTTCTAGGATAAATATATTACATTTGCATTCTACATGATTTGAACTCTCGATCTTTTGGTTGTGAATATATCACTTACCATCACGATGTCCTATTGAGGACGACAGCCATCAGATCATGGAAGGTGAAATCTTAACAATTGAAATTAGGTGGTTTTCGCCAAAATTTGACATTTCTTTAGAAAGATTTATACAAACTATTAGGAGGTTAGACCTTAAATTTAGAGTGAATTGCAAGGATTGTCCTTTATCTTTATACCCATTTGCAGGCGCTGTCCTTTATGTTTAAAATTGATGAGTTTTGTACTTTATGTTTTCAAATCATACACGTTTTGTCCTTTAGCCCTAACCCAGTTAGATTTTTCTGTCAAATCTGGTCATGTGCAATGCACATGAGGGTAAAATTGTCTTTTCACCATCTTCTTCCCCAAAACAATCCCATTTCAAAACTCTAATTTCTCTTCAACAACCTGCAACAATTCACACCCCATTTCAACTATTCCTCAAATCCCTCTTCTTCCCCAAATCAATCCCATTTCAAAACCCTAAATAGTCTCGTTCATAAGTTTGGCCTTAATTGCATCCAGAACATGATTCAGTTTTGCGTGAGAGGATTCTTTGACAAGTAAGAACCTAAATTGATTAGGAAGACTAGAAATAGGAGCAGTTTTGGAAGACTTACTCAACAAGGTAAATGAATTAAAAAAGGCAACAGGCACACAATCAAGAATTCCCTCACTTCATTTGTTATATAATAATTAGATTACTGTGTTACTATTCTTTATATATTACTTTGAAATTAGAAAAGTGAAAAGAAAACAGAAGTTAGTGCACAATCTAAAGCTTTTTGTATCATTTTAAATTGTGTAGACAATCATTGTCATTGTCATTGTCAATACATAAATTAAGATGCTCAATTAATAATCTGCATTCTAATGTTTTAGCAATAATATGAATATCTTATTGTACTTTGCTCTGTAATTTTGAGGGGAAGATGGCTGATTTTTCTTTGATAAATAAATGAAAGAAATGAGCGGCGATGATAGTACCCCTACTCGGATTCTTCTTTCTTTCGATTTCAGGTTATGTTTGATTACTCACCCGGTGAAGATGACGAAGCTAAATCAGTTATTGACTTAACTAACTCAACTCACTGTCAACTCAGATTTGGATCTCGTTTCTTGATTCCGGTAAAAAAAATGAATGGTATGCCCCATAAAAACGAGTTACGCTTTATCTTTGAAAGAAATAAAAGCATTTCAGGGTGGATGCTTGAAAGTTGATTCCTTCACTAGCTTGACCTTCTCTGACTTTAATGGCAACACATGGGATTGATTTGGGGAATAGTTGAAATGGGGTGTGAATTGTTGCAGGTTGTTGAAGAGAAATTAGGGTTTTAAAATGGGATTGATTTGGGGAAGAAGATGGTGAAAAGACAATTTTACTCTCATGTGCATTGCAATGACCAGATTTGACAGAAAAATCTAACTGGGTTAGGGTTAAAGGACAAAACGTGTATGATTTGAAACCATAAAGTACAAAACTCGTCAATTTTAAACATAAATGACAGCGCCTGCAAATGGGTATAAAGATAAAGGACAATCCTTGCAATTCACTCTTAAATTTATAAAGGGAAAATCATGAAATTAAACATTGACTCACCTACTTTACCAAAAGAGTTAATTACTGTTTTCGTCCCTGAGGTTTGTCAAAAATAACGGTTTCAATCCATTAGTTTAAAAATTGCCATTTCAGTCCATTAGTTTCATTTTCGTAACCATTTCAGTCCACTAACTTAACTCCATCCATTTATTTTGTTAACTTTGAGTTAACTAACTAATTCAGGGACGGTTTGCGTCAGTTTTAGAAACACAGGGACTTAAGTGTAAACTCTAAAACATTAAAACAAAAAAAATAGTAAATTCCAAAAAATCAAAAAAATTCCAAAAAACCAAACAAATTCCAAAAAATTCTAAAAAATAATAAAAATTCTAAAAAATCATAAAAATTCTAAAAAATTCTAAAAAATCCAAAAAATGCGTTTCGGCGCGAACTGTTTCGAACCCGAACCGTTTCGAGCTGAACCGTTTCGACGCGAAGCGTTTCGACCCGTACCGTTTCGACCCGAACCGTTTCGAGCTGAACCGTCCGTACCGTTTCGAGCTGAACCGTTTCAACGTGAACCGTTTCGACCCGTACCGTTTCGAGCCGAACCGTTTCGAGCTGTACCGTTTCGAACCGTACCGTTTCGATGCGAACCGTTTCGAACCGAACCCTTTGGACCCGAACCGTTTCGACCCGAACCGTTTCGACGCGAACCGTTTCGAAGCCGAACCGGTACGGTTCGATACGGCACGGTTCGGTTCGAAACGGTTCACCTCGAAAGGGTTTGGTTCGAAACGGCACGGTTCGGTTCGAAACGGTACGGCTTGAAACGGTACGACTTCGAAACGGTACGGGTCGAAACGGTTCGGTTCGAAACGGTTCGGTTCGAAACGGTTCGGCTTCGAAACGGTACGGGTCGAAACGGTTCGGCTCGAAACGGTACGGGTCGAAACGGTTCGCGTCGAAACGGTTCAGCTCGAAACGGTTCGGGTCGAAACGGTACGGACGGTTCAGCTCGAAACGGTTCGGGTCGAAACAGTTCGCGCCGAAACGGATTTTTTGGATTTTTTTAGAATTTTTTAGAATTTTTATTATTTTTTAGAATTTTTTGGAATTTGTTTGGTTTTTTGGAATTTTTTTGATTTTTTGGAATTTACTATTTTTTTTGTTTTAATGTTTTAGAGTTTACACTTAAGTCCCTGTGTTTCTAAAACTGACGCAAACCGTCACTGAATTAGTTAGTTAACTCAAAGTTAACAAAATAAATGGATGGAGTTAAGTTAGTGGACTGAAATGGTTACGAAAATGAAACTAATGGACTGAAATGGCAATTTTTAAACTAATGGACTGAAACCGTTATTTTTGACAAACCTCAGGGACGAAAACAGTAATTAACTCTTACCAAAATAAGCATGGATTGCATCTTGGTAGACGCAATCTCCGAAATCCATGCAATCTTTGCGTTTGACAACGACTCATACTCTTCGGCCAATAGAAACTTGACACGTGTCATCATCCATAATTTTTCTTTTACTTTTCTACCACGATTTTTAAATTAGCATAACTTTTTCACACGCTAATATTTAAAAAAATTACACCAAATTAAAGAGATTTTTATCATCTTTAATTTGGTGTTTTTTTTTTATAAAAAATACTATAGTATGAAAAAGTTGCTCATTTAAAAATTGCGGTGGAAAAGAAAAAAAAACGTAGGCACAGAAACTCATGGACAATCTCAGACGCAAAACTTTGAATCTTAGACGCAAACTCTACGTGTATCAAGTTTTACGCAAACTTTGAATCTTAGACCAAACTCTATTATTGCTTGATCATGCAAATGCTAATGGCTAACAAAATTGGGGAAGCAAAACACTATTATTATGTGTTTGCGAGGTCTTATAAAGAAGCGGTGATCGATATGAATTTTTTCTTTTGGAGAACAGATAAATTAGTGGACGATGATCGTTAACTTGAATTTCCAACCGTTGTTGAGAGACTAGTAACCATTGTAATTCAGTTCCGTTTATTTTAATACAAATGTTATACCTTCAGATGCATATGCGTTTATATGGTTCTCACAATTTTCTACTCATTAGTGTCGAATAACGAAAAAAAGACTTTTGCCAACTTGATTTGGTTGTCATGTGGGTTCCCCCAGATTTACTTGAAACAGAGTTATATCTAAGCTTTGCGATTCGGTAGCATTGATTTTCAAACTCATGAAACATAAATTTACTCACGGCGAACACCAGAAGAAACACAATGTTTGTTTTGTTATTCATGAAAACTTGGATATCTATAAAAATCGTGTAAATCACTTTCAGATAAAATTTTGTTTTTTTTTTAACTTTTGTTCTTTGTTTTCTAAGCATCCGGGATATAGTCATTTAAAATTTTTTGACATTAAAAACAAAACTCCATCCACTGCAAGGAACAAGCGTGTTACGCGTCGTCAACAAGCCTTTTACCAAACCAATAAATTTTAAGAGACTGAAACCGAAACCAAAATATGACCTTAAATTTACTATCCTGGTACTTTACTCAAAAACGTATAATTAACAAAAGCGGTCGAAAAAACTTCAGTTACCAAAACAGACCGAAGCGAATGCACAATGTTATTTTGTGACATTTGCCCATGTATACGCCTACTCCTATTCTATTCCCGAATCAAAAACAATGTACAACCGTCAATGCACATGCACAAGTCAAGCTAGTCAGATCTGGAACAAAGGAACTACTAAAAAATAGCATAAGATAAACACCTACAAATTGATACAATAGCATCAAATTAAACCATGTTCTCTGATGAGCATTCGGATCTTCAATCATCAACTGGTTCCTAAGCAAGCAAAAGAAAAATAATAATAATATTTACACAGGAATAAAAACAGGTATACGAGAAGAGAAATTGTCTTACTAGCTATATTTACGACAGCAGTCCTTTAACCTATCAAGATCTCGTTCGTTGACCACATCTTCATTGGTAGGGCTGACCCGATCCTTTGTGGTCAACCACTGACTTGCAATAAAGTCAATTCTTTTCAGCTGTTGCAAATGGTCAAGGGAAACAAGATTTTGTGAAACTCAAACAGCAAAGAGAGCAGGTTTGACTTCAAAAAGTCAAACCATGTCCTTCACCTTCCCACATAATCTAAAGTAAGGGCTGCAAATGAACCGAACAAATAAGGAAATAAACGTGTTCAAGAACTGTTCATGAACACTTACCGAACGAGATTTTATGTTCTTGTTCGTTCATTAAGGAAATGAGCGTGTTTGTTCGTTAATTTTTAGGTAACACAAACGAACGTTCATGAACACATACGAACACAAACGAACGTATATTAAATTTTGAATAAAATAAGCATGCTTATCACAAATATTACATAGATCCACCCTAGTGATATGCAATGTAATATACAAGACACTAATATTTATTAAATATTTTATTAGTAGGAAATTTGAAGTACTTAAATAAAATATAAAAATTAATAACCCTAGTGAGCTGAGCATAAACGAACACAAACGAACAAACACGTTAACGAACGTTCACAAACATAAATGAACGAACACTGCATCTGTTCATTTTCGTTCATTTAACTAAGCGAACGAAATTTCTTGTTTGTGCTCGTTCATTTATTAAACGAACTAACACGAACGAACTTCCTGCCGAATGGTTCACGAACTGTTCGCTGAACGTTCGGTTCGTTTGCAACCCTAATATAAACCGAACAGTTTATTGATCAATGTTCTAAAGGATACAGCTGCGGTTCGTATGCACAGGTTTCTAGCAGAAGCGGTTTTATCGTTGTTCAAAGAAGCTAACTGGTGATCAAGGAGCTCTTCTTCTATCAAATCCGATTTACTCGCTAGAATAGATATACATTTATAAAGATTTATCGCGTTCATTTCCCCTTGTTGAAATTGAGCCAGGAATCTCGAAATTACGTCCCATAATGCGTTTCTGGCTTCTATGTCATCAGAAGCAAAAGGGAAGATATCCAGAAGACCCTGCAAGAAAACCAGATCTGGAATGCATATAACGTGTCACTGTTTAATTTGAGGTAAGTTTAATAATAATACCAAATCATGTGGGTTAAAAATTAAAATGAACTCTGAGATGTCGGAATTTAGTAACGGAACTATCTACCTTGATTTATCTCTATAATCAAATCTTCAGAGTCGCTTAAAAGATTCGCAATCAGAACCGCAGCTGTAACACATGAGTTTGCCACCTGTTTTGGAAAGAATTAAATTATTAGAAAGAACAAAATGAAAAGAACTTAAAAGTTGTAAATAAACTTGATCATATTACGTACCTCAATTTTATCGGTAACTTTTATCAAAGTGCCAAGTAGGCTAAAAAGTTTTCTACTGGAACAAAGTTCTTGGGCGCAACCGTCAATTACAGTGAGGACTTCAAGAGCCCGAAGAATAGTATCAAGAACACAGTACCTAATAAATAACAAAAATAGTTATATAGCACAATGAATATTAGTTTATTGTATTCTTAACATGGTATTAGACAAGAAAATGTTTAGCAATAATGTAACCACTAAAGAAGTTAAGATAATTGACGAGTTAGCATTATACATATATATAACAAAAGATACCAAAGACACCTCTATATTTTATTGTTTTTTCTTTAATAAATTTACAACAATGCCATCTAACTCATTGTTTTTATTTTCTTTTTGTTTATTCAACCCTTCAACTTTTAGCATTGTCACTTACACCCCCTCAACTTTCTAAAACTTTGTAAAATGTCTTTTACCCCCCCCCCCCCCCCCCCCTCGAGTTTTACGTGCTTATTTTTAGGTACATTTTTGGTTGGTCTACGTTTTGTTCAGAAACGAGTCAGGTTAAATTTAATACGTTTTCACTAGGCGGTATAAATTCGAGTTACTTTACGTTTCGACTGCGCCGCAACGCGTGGTACCATTCTTTAACGTAAAACCACGCAGTTTTTTATGTGCTTATTTTAAGTACGTTTCGTTATAAATCCAAGTTGGTTAACGTTTCGACGTAAATTTTCTAGGTAATGAGTCAGGTCAAATATAATACGTTTCCGTGCTTATTTTCATGTGTGTTTTCAGTTGGTCTACGTTTTGACGTAGATTTTGTTAGAAAAAGAGTCCAGTCAAATATCTGATAGTATAAGTTCGAATTACTTTAAGTTTCGACGCCGCTGCAACGCACGGCTGATCAAAATACTAGTTAATAAGAGAACACGATGTACCTTTCAGATAGTCGTTCGTCTCCCTCCAGTTTACTAATCTCAAACGCCAATAGATTGATTAAAATATTTGGAAGACCTAATTTCACCAAGTGTGGGAGAAGAGCAGCTCTTACGTCATCTTCGGTTTCCGATATAGCTAACAGAAAACCTACACTCTTTAAAAAATACAATTTGTGTTAAATATATTGGAAAATTATCTTAAGAGTAAAATGCCATTTTCGTATATGAGGTTTGACCACTTTTGCGACTTTCATCCAAAGGTTTGCTTTTTCGCATCTGAATCCAAAAGGTTTAAAATCTTGCCATTTTCGTCCGACTCGTTAACTCCATCCATTTGGGTATATCCGTCCTTTTACCTACTTGTTAGTGTTTAGAAGAAAAGTCATAACGGTCAACAATGGTGGATCGTTATTTTTAATTGTGTTTTTATTTTAATAAAAAATATCTTACCCCTCATTTAACGGAGAAAAATGGATGGAGTTAATGAGTCATATGAAAATGACAAAAGGGACGAAAATGGCATTTTACTCTTATCGTAACTAAAATACCGAATAAAAAATGGAATTAAAAATAATATTATTTGCTACCTTTTCTATAAGTTGTGGATTTAATGTATTTTCTACAATCCATAGTATACGCGACAGAACATTTTCAGGCTGCAACGCGTGAGCCCAAGTTACACCCTCACTACCTTGGAGGCATAATGTTA
>JARYGA010003450.1:0-29626 GCA_030545235.1 Helianthus tuberosus | reverse complement strand
GCGCTTGGCAGCATACTTACCATCACAGTTCTCTTTGTAAAGCTCAAAATGGTAATCTTTTTCATTATTGACAACCACAGCTTTACCCTCAGAATAGCCATACTTCCGACCACTATTGTACCCCGCTTGACCCAACTCAAACATATACGTAGCAAGTTCAGGAGAGTTCACAATACGGTCAGCAAGCTGCAAAAAGCAAACAGCAACATAAGAGAAATTGTCAAACCATGCCAAAAAACGAACATAAACAAAAGAAGTTACCAAAGGCACCACGCGTGACAGCAACCATCTGCAGTCAGCAAACACCTCCTCAACCAGGAGCTTCGAAGCTTGGCATTCAGAAGTTTTCTCTTCAAGAAGGCGTTCAACAGCTTCACACTTGGAAACCTTCTGCTTAACAAGGATCTCCAACTTGTCGATATGATCAACATATTCCTTCTCCTTCTTCTCAAACGAAACGCGCGCTTGATGGGCTTCATCAGCAAGTTCTTTCTTCTCACCGGATAACCGGACAATAGCTTCACGTTGGGATTGCATTTCAACATTAGTGCGCTCACAAGCACTCTCCCAGTCCTTCTGTTTCTGAATGTTGATTTGCTTCTCTTGCTCAAGCTTCCGCTCAGCATCTGCAACCCTCCACTGCAACCCTTTTTTCTCAGCATTAAATTTCTCCTTCTCCTCAGCAAACACCCTCCTCGCGTCCTCAAACTCAGCTGTCTCTTCCCTCATCAATCTCCATTCGCGCACAATCTCTTGAGAAGTGGCGAAGAAGTTAACTCCAGCACGCACATGATCATCCAACAACTCAAAACGATTGCGCCTTTTCTAGAACATCCTTTCAGCGGGAGGAAGAGACAAAGAGAACAAATCATGACAGTAACCCAGATCATTCATCCGGGAACCCTGAGTCAGATTCCAGCGAGGAGCGTGCGGCAAGTCATCACACGCAGGGTTTTGAGTATCCCAAGAATCAGCATGAACATTCTCAAATTGTGGACTATGAACCACACCGGAAGTAGCACCACCACCGCCTGGGGGGCGTTTGGTATAAATAGTTTGACGCGAGGCGGTCTCGCTAGATTCCACCTCGGTGTCAACACCCTTGCCTTTACCATCCCCACCAGCACCACCTGCGCTACCACCAGCACCATCGCCACCTGCAACATTACCACCACCTTCACCCACATTCTCAACAATCACTTCATCATCCATCTTCTTTTTCCCAGGATCGTCGCGAAGAGGGGATAAGTCAATCGTCCTAGACGGAGGAGAAGCGGGAGGAGTAATCTGTGAAATATCAAACCTACGAGGGCCTTTGCCTGACTTGGTTCCTGCCATAAAGCAATCACAAGAATCAAAAATAACTCGAGAAACATGTAACAAATATACAACTGTAAAACCATTACCAGTAGGGGCAGAAGCAGCAAATATCTCCTCCAAGAGATTCCCACGACCTCCACTAAAAATACCCATTTCAATATCCGACTCGGAAGGCGCAGGAGGGGCTTCCTTATGGAGTTTAGCCTTTTTCGAGGCAAGAAGAGCAGCAGCCTGCTCGTCGAGTTTACGCTTCTTATCCTCAAGGGCCTTCTTCCTTATCATCTCAGTCAAGGTAGACTGGTCATCCGGATCAGACCCACGAGGTTTCTCTCCAGCTCCTAAACCAGACAATGTATCAGACACGACCACATAATCTAGAAAAGGAAGAGTAGAGGGTCGCTTACGAGAAGTACCAGCAGTTTTGCCCTCAACCCTCTTCTCCCCTTTCTCCGGCTTATCAGCTTTTGTTTTCCTTCTTGTCTCCAGTTGAGCAGAAGGATCAACAGGAATCTCTTCATCATCACCAACGACTTCATGAACAGGCTCAGTAACAGCCGCCTGCGCGGAACCTACACGCGCACAATGAGAAGTTAGACCTTCAGAAGATCTGGCAGAGCTTCCACTCGAGAGAACAACAACTTCCTCTCGAGTAGGATTAATAGGGTCATCTTCATCGTCTTCACCTAAGACAACATTGGCATATTTAGCAAAACTCTCATCAGACGGATGCAAGAAACGGCCTCGAATCTGGATTAACCACGTCAGCTTTCCATCCACTTGGATCGCCTCAACCATGGCACCCGCTGCCTTCGGGTCCAAAACATTTAGCAAGCTGTATCCAACTACAAAAGACAAGGGAATAAGGAAGAATGCACAAAAAACAAAATAATTCAAAAATACTTTAGAAAAATTACATACATTTGCCTTGGTAACCATAAACAGGAACACCCAAGGGGTTCTTCGGAAACCATAACAGACTCATTCCAGCACCAACCAAAGCCATCTCCTCCAACTGAGAAATGGCAGTAGCCTTCTGTGTTATCTTCTTGTACCAATCCTGGTCAGCAAAACCCACCAAAACATATATCTTGGGGATCCCTTCACCCACTGACCGGTAATGCATATCCACAGGAATAACACCGCGACGAATGTAGTAAAACTTCTGTTTCCAATCGTGCAAGCTCTTCAGAGGAACGGAACAAACAGGAGCAACACCCGTCCGAGAGTTGAAGGAATAAAAACCATTGGTGTAAGTAACACTGTAGAAGACATTGAACATTTCAAATGTCGGATCAACACGGTTGGCTCTACAAACAAATTCAAAGTGAGTAATACGCGGAAGCCCAATCGCGTTAATCTGAGAAATATGGAGCCCATAGTTCCTCAACACCGAAGCAGTAAACTTGGTAATCGGAAGCCTGAAGTTGCCCTCCTGAAAAAACGAAGCATATAAAGTCAAGTAGCCCGGAGGTGCATCCATGGCAGTAGAACCAGCAGTCGGATACTGGGCTCCCCATTCAGGACGAAAACCCATCCCCCCACCAAATTGTGGAATTTTTCTTCTTTCCACCCTATCACAGCCTGGTCAGGGCCAGGAGGAGCCTTTCCTTTATTCTTTCTCTTCTTCTGAGAAGGATTCGCACCAGACATAATGAAGAAAATCAGAAGTTAGACGAAAAATGTTCAAAGAAAAGAAGGAGAAAAGATGAAGGAGAGGGAGAGAACCAAACTTCAAAATTTGAAAAGTGAGGAAGAAGGAGAAACCGCCTTATATTTATACCATCGCATTTAATGCGATGGGTAGTGGGCCGTCAGAATCCGGAAGGGCATACAATAGGGAAAGGACACGTCAGAAGAGAGAGAAGCCGTCGCCTCTTTTTTCGGGAGCGTGGGTGACAGACGTGACAGAAAGTAACTGACGCAACCGAAAAGGCGCCTGTTCACCTCCGATAAGACAGGGACAGCAGACAGTCACATCAGTGTTCTCCCCCAAGACAAACAAAACTTCTCTTAGAAGGAAACAACAAATGCCATACGCCATGCGTCCATTTGGCTCAACTTTTATAAGTTACCAAAACCCATGCGCCATGCGTCCATTTGGCTCAACTTTTATAAGTTACAAAAACCCATGCGCCATGCGTCCATTTGGCTCAACTTTCATAAGTTACCAAAACCCATGCGCCATGCGTCCATTTGGCTCAACTTTCATAACTTACCAAAACCCATGCGCCATGCGTCCATTCGACACAACCTCTCAAATCATCCTTAAACCATACGCCACGCGCCCTGTTGGCTCAACTCCGCATACGAATAACAAGCCGCGCGCCATACAACAAACACCACAAAAAAACCACTACCCTTATAAGTCCAGAATCCCTCCTAGACGATCAACTCAACTAGAAGGCACACTGGACTGGGGGACTTGAAGAGGTATGGTCCCAATTCCCTGCATACATGGCAGGGACCATACCACTTTTCCATCATACATGGCGCCTACATGAGCAAAATAATCCAGAAGCTTCTAGAAGCTTCTGGAAGACATCAAGGTGGCACCAAAGATGCTCCATCCGACAAAAAGGACAACACGTGTCACCAGTCACAGAACGCCATATAGGCCTGCGACAAATTAGGGAGCAGAACTGACGACGCCACTACAACGTTTCCAACATGGCCAATGTAAGCGCCCCACGTGTACCACTACACAGGTCATGGTAGAGGAGACCAAGAGGATATTCCCCTTGGTCGGACAGCTGGCGCGCAACCACAGCTGGCACAGCTGCTCCTCCCTCCTTCACCCTTCGGCTATAAATAGGACCCTTCATTATTCAGGTTGATTCATCTTGCTCTCTATACTCACACACTCAATACACACTGTTTATTCTCCCTCAGAACAGTACTTATTCTCACGCCGGAGCCTGGTTAAGAGGGAAACCCCCATATTCCCCCTCTTAACGAGACTAACGGTGTTGCTGTTTTGCAGGATCCAAGTCATTTCTACGAGCTAGAAAGGAGATTGAACCCACATAAGAAATAACCCCATAGATTAACCTCAGTGTTAGTCTGTGTTTCATCAAGCTTGAATGAGAAGACGTCGGAGATGAGATAAGGGTGATTTATATGCACTTACCGGTCCGAGCGCCGAACTTGTACGACCGGCGAACTACTAAATCGCCCGAATCGGCGACGGCGTAGGCCATTTCCGCATTGATTTTAGGTTTATCACAGTCCCGATCTAGCATTGCATGTGGGTTTTCTCGACCCGGTCTGTGTCGGCTAGGGTTTGACAGTAAGCTTTCGACCTCTTTCCCGATGTTCTAGCTACAATATTTTTTTCTTTTCCGGCTTTTAAAGACATTCCGTCGTATGAGGGATTTTCTTAGCAACGATGAAGTTGTGGAATCTTAATCGGGAAAGGATTCTGCCTTAATTAGGCTGTTAATAATTGGGTCAAATGTTGTTATATTTTCCTTAATTGATTCCCGTAATTGTTGTTTGTTCTCCTATATATGGAGCTTGTTTTTTTCCTGTACAGAACATAGTGAAAATACAGAGAAATACCATTTGTTTATATGGTATTAGCCTAATTACGGTCCTCCCTTCTCAAACCCTAATTCTTGTCGTCTGTCTTCATCTCCCCTCCAAGCTTCCTTTGCTCCCATGCTAATTCCTCTACCTCTGATTCCACCCTTCCTATGAACACCCTTCTCCACATGCTCACCCTCAAACTTTCTTCCTCTAATTATCTTCTCTGGAAACGTCAAGTTGAACCCATTCTCCATCTTCAAAACTGGTACCGGTTTGTTGATGGTTCCTATCCAGCCCCTTCCAAAACTGTTACTACTGATAATAAAGAGACACCAAATCCCGATTACACTTCTTGGTTGGAGACTGATCAAAAACTCTTGCTGTTGATACAGTCCTCTCTCACCGAGGAGTCAATGGCAGAAGTCCTAGGTCTCTCTTCATCTAGGGACGTGTGGTTGGCTCTAGAATTCGCCTACTGCCATGACTCCATGGAAAGATCTCAGAATCTCAAGGATACCCTGCGACAATTGAAAAAGGGTGCTCTCTCTGTCTCTGAATTTGGTAAAAAAAATCAAGAGTTTATGCGATCAATTATCGGCTATTGGCACCCCCGTCCCCGACAACGACAAATCTCACTGGTTTCTCTGTGGTTTGGGACCGACTTTTGAAACTTTTGCTACAGCCCACCGAGCCGTCCAGCCACGCCCTTCTTTTCATGACTTGTTGGCACAAGCTGAAAGCCACAAACTCTTTGTTTCGTCACTCCATGGCTCAAGTACCACCACCTCCCCAGTCGCCTTTACGGCTCATCATCAACAACCCCGTTCTTCCTCTCGGGAAAGAGGTCGGTGGGGCAGAAACTCTTCCTCTCATGGTGGCTCATCTTCTCATGGCCGTGCACGGCGCAACCCTCATTCCCAATTATGCTGACATGATGGTCATTATGCAAATGCTTGTCCAGAATTGGCCTCTTATGCTAACAAGTCTTCCTACTCGGCTGCCAACCTAGCCCAAGCGTTTCATGCCAATTGCAACCTGAATGAATACACTCCAGATTGGAATACCGATTCAGGCGCAAAACTACACATGGCCCCCTCTTCTGATGATGTGGACTCCTCTGTTCCATATCGCGGTAATGAAAAGGTCTATGTCAGAAATGGTAATGCTCTCTCTATTTCTCGCATTGGAAATCTCTCACTTAGTCCGCATTTAAAATTAAAAGATGTTTTAATCGTCCCGCAACTCACAAAAAAGTTGCTATCGGTTAGCAAATTAACCAATGATTATCCAGTTGACTTTGTGTTTTCCAAATCTCAATTTGAAATTCAGGACAAGGCCACCAAGAGAACTATCGCAAAAGGAATGCTTAAAGATGGACTCTATGTTCTCAGTTCCGGTTTTCAAGCTCTTGCTGCCTCTACCATTTTCCTTTCTATTGCATCTTTTGAATTATGGCATAAACGCCTTGGCCATGTTGGTTTTGATGTTATTTCGATTTTGAATGAGTTTGGTTGTTTACAACTTACGTCCGTGTTACCTAAACCACATGTTTGTGCTTCTTGTGAACTTTCAAAGCAACACAAACTACCATTTTATTTGAATATTAAACGTGCTTCTCACGTACTTGATTTGGTGCATTGTGACTTGTGGGGACCCTCCCCCGTTATTTCAAATGATGGTTATAGGTACTATGCTCTATTTGTGGACGACTACTCACGTTTCCTTTGGTTCTTTCCGTTACGAGAAAAGTCAGAATTTTTTGGTGTGCTTAATACCTTTGTCACATTTGCTCAAACACAATTTTCATGCAAACTAAAGGTATTCCAAAGCGATGGTGGAACCGAGTTTCTTAACCATAAAGTGCAAAAACTATTTCAAGCAAACGGTACACACCATCAAATGTCATGTCCTTACACTCCCCAACAAAATGGTCGGGCGGAAAGGAAACATCGGCACCTCACCGAAACTGGTCTCGCTATGTTATTCGGAGCAAATGCTCCTACAGAATTTTGGGTCGAGGATTTTTCTTCCGCCGCTCATGTTATCAATCGTCTTCCCACAAAACTATTGGATAACAAATCCCCATATGAGCTGCTCTATTATTCTGTTCCTATTTACAACAATTTTAAAGTCTTCGGGTGTCGTGTTTTCCCATATTTACGGCCGTATGCTCCTCATAAGCTTGCTCCTCGAAGCATTGCTTGCATCTTTATTGGCTATTGTACTAAATATAAAGGGTACAAGTGTTTCGATCCGACTACTGGTCGAACATACATCACGCGACACGCAAAATTTGATGAAACTTGCTTTCCTTTTTTAGCACAAAACTCCACTGTTGATATCACCAAACTCTTCCTAAGCTCTTATCATGAAGATTTGGTTCCAACTACAAACACTCCACCACCACCTAAGCCTACTGTTCCACCAAAATCAAAACCACCCACATCCTCTTCTTGTCCTACTTGTTCCATAGATTCACCTAATGCACCACTTAACCCCACCAGCTTACATCCCACACCTATCAATACACCACTCACCTCGTCAACCACCTCGCCATCGCACACCATAACACCACCAACCACTCCTGTAACATCTCAATTAAACTCACCTCCTCCCCAACCCATCCAATCTTCGCACCCTATGGTAACCCGGCACAAAGCCGGTATTTCTAAACCAAGGCATATCATGGATCTTCATGCCATCTGCTCCACACCTCTTCATAGCGCCTTATTAGCCACCCAAGATCCCAAAGGTTATAAAACGGCTTCAAAAGAGCAACACTGGCGTGATGCCATGAACGCCGAAATGATGGCTCTTCACAAAAACCAAACTTGGACTCTGGTGCCTCGACCATCTCGTGCAAATGTGGTCGGATCTAAATGGATATATCGCACAAAATATCATGCTAATGGATCGATTGATCGATACAAGGCGCGACTCGTTGCTCAAGGTTTCTCTCAAATACCCGGTTTTGATTATTCACACACATTTAGCCCGGTCGTTAAAGCTACCACAATTCGACTTGTACTTTCTCTTGCCGTTACAAACAAATGGAATTTGCACCAACTCGATGTTAATAACGCTTTTTTAAATGGCAATCTTGGCGAAGTTGTTTACATGGAACAACCACCGGGCTATGTTGATTCTCAAAAACCCGATTATGTATGTCGACTTGAGAAAGCCCTTTACGGGCTCAAGCAAGCTCCCCGAGCATGGTTTCAACGACTCAGTCAATTCCTTATTCACCAAGGTTTCAAATGCAGCCAAGCCGACACTTCTTTGTTCGTCTTCCATCGTGGCTCTTGTCTTATCTACCTGTTAGTATATGTCGATGACATTATAATCACCGGGAATAATCCGTCATCTATCCAGAATTTCATAACTCGACTGCAATCAGAATTTGCCATCAAAGACTTGGGCAAATTAAACTATTTTTTGGGCCTTGAAGTTTCTCACACCCATGACGGTTTGTTCCTAACTCAAACCAAATGCGCTCGTGACATTCTCACTAGAGCCGGGCTACTTGATTCCAAACCCGTAGCCACACCTCTTGCTACAAATGATGTTTTCACAAGCAAGGGCAAACCGTTTCATGACCCTACTCTCTACAGATCGTTTGTCGGTGCTCTTCAGTATTTAACCATAACTAGACCGGACCTGTCCTACGCGGTAAATCAGGCGAGTCAGTTTCTTCAAGCCCCAACAATTGATCACTTTCAGCTGGTAAAACGGATCATGCGATACGTCAAAGGCACAATAACTTATGGCTTAAAATTCTCCATCCCTACTACCCAAAACCTTATCGGTTACTCTGACGCGGACTGGGCAAGATGCATTGAAACACGAAGATCTACATACGGCTATTCAATATTTCTGGGTGGTAATATTGTCTCATGGAGCGCCAAAAAGCAGCCCACCGTCTCGCGTTCCAGTTATGAGTCCGAGTACAGGGCTATGGCGAACACTGCAGCCGAACTTATCTGGATCACTCATCTTCTCAAGGACCTAAATGCTCTGCCAAATGAACGACCCACGCTGCTTTGTGACAACCTAAGTGCAATTTTTTTAAGCCAAAATCCGGTGGCACACAAACGAGCAAAGCACATCGATATTGATTATCACTTCGTTCGTGAGCTAGTCTCCTCCGGCAGATTGCACACAAAATTCGTTCCTACCAAGCTCCAAGTGGCAGACATCTTCACGAAACCTCTACCACGACCATTATTTGAGTCTTTTCGTGACCAGCTACGAGTCTGCCCACCAACTCGCTTGACGGGGGGTAATCGGGAAAGGATTCTGCCTTAATTAGGCTGTTAATAATTGGGTCAAATGCTGTTATATTTTCCTTAATTGATTCCCGTAATTGTTGTTTGTTCTCCTATATATGGAGCTTGTTTTTTTCCTGTACAGAACATAGTGAAAATACAGAGAAATACCATTTGTTTATAAATCTGATGGCGTGCGGTGCGGTGCGTGAAGACGGTGGTTGTGTGTATCTCGAAAGTTGCACGGCAAAAAAACGCGGTGTGAAAATGGATAGGTAGTATGTAGGTTGAAATGAAGGGTAATTCTGTAATTTTAGACAAAGAACCGAATTGAAGGTGTGTCGGTGGCACTGTGGCCACCGACTTTGTCTTTTAAGGTTATATGAAATATCCGTAAAGACGAGACAAGTCAATTAGTCAAATAAAAAAATATTGATATTTTATATCGTTCTCATACCATGAACACAAATTTAAGAAGGTAAATACTTTGTTATCTTGAGTTTCATCAAACTGAATCAAAGAATTATCTAAACATGCAATTTTCAAATCTAAACTCTAAAACTAGAATAAGATAATGATAAGCACTATAACAGAATAACAATAAACTCGTATACATCTCTAACGTATACTATGTATGTATATAACTCCAATTCAACCTCTATAAAACAAAAGCAATCTGCAATCTCCATAAACACATATTCTTCCACCCAAAGAAAGGCAAAATGGGATTGATTGGAGACGACGATTACGATTACTTGTATAAAGTAGTTCTCATCGGTGACTCAGGTGTCGGTAAATCTAACCTTTTGTCATGATTTTCCAGTAACGAGTTCAGCCTCTACTTCAAGTCCACGATCGGGGTTGATTACGCTACTCGTAGAATTCAACTTGGTGGCCAAATCATCAAGGGCCAAATCTGGGACTCCGCTGGACAAGAAAGGTAACAATATTTTGTGCACACTATCAAGATATTTATGTTATTATGTATAAAACTTGTAACAATATATATGTAACAGACTTGTTTGATCATACGGTTTTATCCCTACATTGTGCGTACCATCTTATTTAACAAAATTTAAGTCGTTCTCACGTCATAAACCTAACATAAAATTTGTAACTGTTTAATTAGCTAAATATGTCGGGTTAATAAATGTTGTTGATTTTCTTACATCTAGATACCGAGCCATGACAAGCCCTTACTACCGAGGAGCACTGGGCGCATTAATCGTGTACGACATCACCCGCAAAGTAACATTTGAAAATGTGGAGCGATGGCTAAGGGAGCTTCGAGATCACACGGACCAAACCATTGTGGTAATGCTTGCTGGCAACAAGGCTGATCTAGCTCACTTAAGAGCCGTTCCAACGGACGAAGCCAAGGCGTTTGCGGAAAGAGAGCACATGTTTTTTATGGAAACATCGGCTCTCAAGGAGATAAACATTGAAAAAGCTTTCACCCAGTTATTGTCGCGGATCTATCAGGGTAAGAGCCCAAAGGCGCTTGGTGTGGCTACCGACCCCGAGCTTGTACCAAAGGGACAAATGATTAATATTGGAAGTAAAGATTGTAAGATTAAATATATTTATTTTATATTTAATCTAGTAGTCATTATAATCATTTACATTATATGGATCAAAATATATAACAATCCTATTAAATAATTAGTTGGTAATTGTTGATGGGCCTTATTACCATTATTAACTAATTAGGGTTTCCTCTTGGGTGCATATATAAGGAGACTTATGTGGAGGTTTTAGGGTTAGACACATAACCTAATTACTCTCATAACATCAATCGACCTCCTCTCCATAACCGATTCCCTTGTCGGTTTCTCATCATCACCATCATTAGATTGCACCCTAAGGAGGAACCAGACCAAGCTGACAATCATGTCAAACACTGTTGCTGCGTCTCCATCTGGATTCTCTGCTGGCCTGTACTGATGCAATCAAAGGTATGTTTTCATGTTTTCCATCATGTTTAAACAAAACTGTACAACAAAGATAATCAAGTGTCTACTGTGAAAAAAGTCGCGTGTTGCTCTACATGAGAGTTTGAAAACCACAATTACAAGGAAAAAGAAAACGATGTTATGGTTTAGGGTGAATATTAGTGTTATATTGGTGTTATTATTAGCAAGATTTCCTTTTTGACTCTTTGTTATGTCATTAAGCTTTGGTTTTAATCTACATTCTACACAATGGACTAGCATCATTTTTTAACTATGAAAATTAGATCATGTAAAACACAGAGTGCTTGTAACATATGACTTTCAAGGGGTTAGGGTGGAAGGGGCACCATTCGGTCAAGGGCGTAGCTTTGTGGGGGCGGGAGGAGGCGGCCGACCCCTCGAACTTTTCGCTCGTTAGTGGAGAGTATTTAGTTTTCGTATATAAATTTTTGGGCATATACGTTTTTGACCCCCCGGTTTTAGAGAAATTTTTGGTATATACGTTTTCGACCTCCGGTCAGAAATCTCAAGTTTCGCCATTGCATTCGGTAACCCCTTCGGGGAGCCTGTTTGCCGATCTGGAAGGTGCTGCCAACAAGCTTTCGGTGAACGGTGAAGTGGTGAAACGGTGAGTAGTCACCGATGGGAGAGGAGAGAGAGAGGGGCTTAATGGTGGGCACCACTCTCTCCCAAGCAATCACACATTTATTTATTTTTTTAAATAAAAAATTGTTTGGGTAAAGTATCCCTAGTGATTGAGTGCAAATAGGGAGTGAAGAGGGGAGTTGACATCACATGAGATTATTGACTATGAAAAAAGTTTATCACTCCCAATTTGGGGAGCACCCCTTTCACCTTTAATGATAGAACACTAGTGGAACTGTGGAAGTTGGATTTATATATAAGACTATAAGAACTTTGTTTTAGGGACTCAAGCACTTAACACGGCTTAACCTGTTGAAGTTTGCAAACGTCTTTTTTCTTAACGGCAAATTTGATTTTTACTCTTTGCAAACTTGAACTCATGACCTCCTCAATTTAGGTGTTTCTAAAAGCTTTGCTTCTCCAATTAATGAATACAAACATGTTAGGTCAGGCATTCGTTTTTGAATGATTAAGCACTATAGTGTCTTTTAATAGTTCATACCTCTTACATGTTTAACACTTAATAATTCACACTTACTAGTTTATCACTTACCGATTAAAAAGTTGTCACATAACCCTTAAGTGGGATTTGGTTGGGATTTAGAGGATGAAATAATGATTGATAAAAGTTATAATATAAGGAGTCGTTACCCATTAACACTCTTTATTACAAAATCTAAACAAATTCAAGTTTATAAAAGTTAAAAGATGATCGATCAATGGGTAATCAACGGCTGCTGAAGTGACACGTGGCAAATGTAAAGAGTGACATGTTAATAACTTTTTTGAAGTAAACAAAAGTACATATTTTGAAAGTCAAAAATATGAAAGCAGTTGCCTGCGTAAGGAACATCTGTGGGTCCCACTGACAAGACAAAAGTACGATGAAACATATATTTTCTCTCTCTCCCACATAACCCAAACCTATACGGATAGAAAAGGTGGTCCATGGCCCCCGCGAAAAAGTCGAGGGGTTTGTCTGCAACTTTTATAAATTAGAGGGGGGTGACCACCGGCTTTTCTTTTTTCTTCTGTCCAAACTTTCCATTCTGCGCTACAAACAGTTGTACTCTGATGTACAAGTACATTCTCTCATTCATTTCTTTTTCTCCTCAACACGTGACACACACGTGTATATATAATAAATTTAGCATAAGATCATGATTAGTATTGGTTTTTCTTAATAATATACACAAATATAAATTTAACATAAGATCATAATTAGTACTGGTCTTTGTTAAAGTATAAAGTTCAAGCAGATATAATCACTTATTTTCATGTAATAATAATCTATTTAAAATCCAAAAAAAATTACTAAGGAAAGGCTCATCTGGGTTTTGAGTGTAAGAAAAACTAAGTTGAAACTTGATGCTCTATGTTTAAGAGAAACCACTTGGGGTGTCCCAATCGCCAGCCTCACCCACCTCTTCGCAGAAGACCCGGGTTTGAATCCTGGCAGACACAGTTTCCTCCAGGCTTTTGCTTCTGGTTGGGTAGTAACCGCCAGGCAGCTATGGGGCTAAGCTAGCTTGTGGAGTGAGATCACTCCAGTGGTTGGGAGGACCGTGCAATATCCCCCCCCCCCCCCTCTATGTTTAAGAGACCCCTAGTTTTTTAGGGTTTGACGGTGTTTGGTTCTTCGTATTCGATTACAATTCGCTCAGCTCTCAGTCTCTTGATGATGTTCTTATGAAGTTATATTTATGATTTTGTGTTTGTTTAGAATCATATACTAGGTTATAACCCTGTGTATTACACGGGTTGAATAAATGAATTTTATATACCAAATAATAAAACATTATCTTTTTAAAAGCCTCCTTTATTGCACGGGTTGAAGAAATGCAATTTTATATATTAAATAATAAAATAAGTTATACCTATAAGAACCATATGTATTGTACGGGTTAAATAAATGTAATATTATATACCAAATAAAAAAAAAATATATCTTTAAAACCATTGTATTACAAGGGTTGAATAAATGTAACATTGTTTACCAAATAATAAAACAAAGTTATATTTTTAAAAACCCCCGTGTATTACATGGGTTGAATAAATATGATTTTATATACCAAATAATAAAAAAATATATTTAAAAAAACTAACGGATTTTTTTATATTTAAAGTAGGATAAGATTGAATATTAATCTGAACTAACGGAATAAATATGATTTTATATACCAAATAATAAAAAAAAAACTAACGGATTTTTTTATATTTAAAGTAGGATATGACTGAATATTAATCTGAACTAACGGATTTTTTTATATTTAAAGTAGGATAAGATTGAATATTAATCTTTATTTATTTAGTTAATATAAGATTGAAAAATCATATGATTGAATAGGTGGGAGGTTGTATTATGATAAATCGGTTAACCGTACTGAATGATAAAAATAATAGTGATTGTTGAACAAATTAATTAATCGAATTTAACATAAACATTTGTGATGTTAGTCGGATATTTTTTTTAATTATTTGAAAGTTAATATCAACTTTGAAATTCGTATGAATTCTTATTAGATTTGATTAAATATTATTGATAATAAAAAGAGTTAATTACATAGTTAGTCCCTGTGGTTTGCATAAAATAACATACTTAGTTACTAATAGAATGTGATTTTAAACCTACAAATAACGTTAATACCTCCAAACGTTACAAAATGAAAAGTTAATACCCTAGAATGTGATTTTAAACTATTAGTACCTAAGTATGTTACTTTGGGCAAACCACATGGACTAACTATGTAATTAACTCTAATAAAAATTTGTATTAGATTAGATTTTAGATTTGATTAAATATTATTAATAATAAGAATTTGTATTAATTTAGATTAAATATTATTATTTTTAGTATTATTAATAATTTTAATCAATTAAATGAGAGAATGACAAGTGTCCCAAAACAGGTTTCTTTTATTATATAGTAAGTATATATATTATCATGTGTTTGAATTTTAAACCAAAAATATACTTTTATATGGAAATTACCGGTCTTGATTTAAAAATCCACTTTAAGCCCCAAAAGATTGAGCTCACCTTAATATTTTTTACACGTTAGGTGTTAGTGTTTTTAGAAGGGAGGGTGGCATGTGACTCTTCGTCTCTTCCCGCTTTACGTTGCATCCCACTTCTCTCGCTTGATGCTACATCTCTCTTCTCCTCGCCGGTGGAAGGGCTGCGTGGTCACCTAAATTCCAACCGCTATACCACGTCCCTTTCCATCCTGCTTCTCCTTGCCGCTCCTCCATTTGCTTTCTTTCTTTCTTTCTTCCCCACTTGAGGATTATGATGTCACCATCAATACTGACTCCACCATCTCTCTCTCTCTGCCACTTCACTCTCTCACTTCCATACCTTCCATATCAATTCACCATTTTGTCCCTCGGTCAGACGACACTCACTACCTTTAAAAACACAAAAACTTGTGCCTTCCGTTGAACTATTTCAAAATTTTAATGGCACTTTACATATGCCATTGAAATTCTCTATGATTTTTAATGGTATTTTACATATGCCACTATTTTCAAGTATTTCTAAAATCTACTATTTTACCCACCCTTAATAAAACTAGTTTAATACCCGTCCGGTGGACGGGTTACGTTGATGTAATGTATAGTAACAACATGAACCAACCTATAAAAAAAGTAGTAAAATAGAGAGACAGATGATATACCCGCCCGCTGGCCGAGTGGCTTAATACCATAATTTCATCACTATATTGAATCGCATTCTAAATAAAAACCGTTTTGTTCGTGCTCAAAGTACAACTCATTAACATAAGTTCACTATAAAAGACTGGTACAATTTAGTGTCATCATTTAATAGACCTGTTAACACGCTGAATTGCTTTATGTAAGTCTGGCCTGTTTCAAGAGTTCATCAACCCAATTTATCAAACATGTGACTTGGACCAATCTCAATCCGAATCCCAACTCAACGTGACTTTTAAGTTTCTCAAGATCTTGGATCCGCAAACCTATCTGGAGTCGAGTACGGACCCAGACTTGAGGATAAACATGGTTAGGTAATGTTATAAAAATACATTTATAACACCCAACCACATTTTATGCGGTCTTTCTCTAAATTTCTTTGATATAGTAGAACCATTCAACAACTCCAAATAATCAAATAAAATGGATACCTGACATTGCACCTCAACAGTGTTGTACTTAATAATTTCACGAGCAGCAACAACATCCTATTTTTCAAATGTAAAAGTCAATGTTTCTATCTTTTTGTGCTTTAAATTAGGGGTGTTCATAAACAGACAAATCAACTAAACCGTCTATATATATTTACATGAACCATCTTTATTAATTAAATTAATAAAAAAAACTATTAAAAATAGTTGGTCCGATCAACCCACCCGACCTGGCCCAGCCAGTTTGGTTTACAGGCTTCATATAAGTACAAAATCATACTTAGCGGTTCAGCCCAAAACTTTTGTCAAAACCAGCTGAACCGGATTGTGAACACCCTACTTGAAATTAGGGGTGAGCATTTGGTACTGGGCACAGGTACCGAACCTCATCCCTACTTGAAGTGTACATAATCATTAGTCACAATTACATAACTAACCATGAATGCAACACCCATTATAGTGCATTTGTCAATAGTTACGTTGTTGACCTTCCCTGCACAAAACAATTATTATCTTGAATAAAATTTGTAATCAAGGAAAGTATAGACAAACTGGTAGCAAGAAAAAATACTAAAAGAACACAACTGTGATACCTTTAACTTGTAGAACAGAATCCTTGCATCCAAACATGTACGTTGTTTGTTTTAAGTCACACTTATCAATCAACAAATCCTTCTTCCTAATTTGATTCTCAACAACCCATTTGCATAGCACGTCAATGGGTATGTACCTCTATTAGCAACTTGATGCAAATTTCTTGTGTCAATCATGAGGCAAAGTGTACTTACTTGCATAAATTTGTTGTTCATTTTCTTATTGAGATGCTAATGTGAAAGTAGATTAACCAAAGAATACTATTTGCCTAAAAAACATTACCAAATCCACCTTCCTTGTTCATTCTTCTTGATCTGACGCAACAATCGTCGTCTTCAACACAAACCTGCTCATTAAGATCCAAGATTATGCGTTTATGAATTACATTATGAGATCGAAATACAGTTGTTTAAGATTAAAAAAAAATAACATCAATTAACACAAAAAAATTTAATGCATGTCATTAATCAATTATAAAATTAGGAAGAGAAATACCCAAGTGAAACTAAAATCACATTAGTGATACCCGATGTAAAAGCGAGATAAAATTAGCAATACCGAAGTGAAATTGAGATCAAATTAGCAACACCCAATGTGAAATTAAAATCACATAACTGATACCCAATGTAAAATTGAGATAAAATTAGCAATACCGAACTGAAGTTGAGATCAAATTAGCAATACCCATGTGAAATTGAGACTAAACTAAATCAATTAGTTATACGGAACATGAAATTGAGATCAAATTAGTAAGATTTAGATAAAATAAATTTTGCATGACTTACAGTTCCAGAGGCTATGATTAGCTCTATGTACACGAGATCTAATGCCGTCGATGACACATGAACTCCAAAAAACGTATGCCGGTTACGAAAATTAAATCTGCAAACACGTAAACAAAATCAACATTTCAGAAAAAAAAAATCGTTAATCAACTATATACACATATATCAGGCGAGATTAAGTGTGATGGATTACCTACAGGTTTAGAAATCCGACGTAGGGTCATGCTTTTCCAGGGCGTTTCAGGTGGAGCTTGTCTCAAAACGCCTTCCAATTCTTCTTCAATAAAGAAGCTTGACTGTCTAGTGTCATTTACACAGATTTAAGACGCCAATGGCCGGAATAATTTGAGCAATTAACCTTGATATCACTATTAACGTGGGTAAATCCGACTTTGGTTTGATCTTCAAGAGCATTGTGTGATTTTCACGAGGAATCGATTAGCGTCGGTGGTGTATTAAGATGGACGTGGTATGCTGTTGAGCGAGGATTCAGAACCGACGATGAGAATAAACTGCTGATAACCGCTAACATCGCGGTTAAAAAGTGAGTTTAAATGGTCATGATTTTATCTCACCAAGATCTTATTAGCAGAAGAAATATAAGTTAGATTTCTTATATTAGATTAGATAGTATGTATATTTTATGTATAGTATTTATAAGTCACGACGGTTATGAAGTCTGTTTCGTAACCCTCGTATATATATCATGTTACATCATACAATTCTAGTTACCAATTCAATAAGAACATCATTTATCTTTACTCTGTATTCTCTCAATAACCAAAACCCTAGAGAAACTTCAATCAATTACAACAAGTGGTATCAGAGCCATCACCGATCCACTTCCCTTATTCACACAAAGTAATCTAATCTATAACCAGTCTCAAGAACACAGAAAATCCGCAACATGACATCAAACGGTGGAATACAAACACAGATTCCAAAACTATATGGATCGAATTATTTCCATTGGCACATACAAATGAAAGTCTTACTAGAATCACAAGATCTATGGATCGTAGTCGAAGAAGGATATAATCAACCGGCATCTGGGGCACCCGAAAGTGATCAAAACACATATAAAGAGAATCTTAAGAAAGACAAGAAAGCGCTGCATATCATCTTTCAGGCGGCAAGCGATATGGTGTTTGAAAGGATTGCAGTCTGTAAAACATCCAAAGAGGCATGGAATGTTCTGCATAAAACATACAGAGGCGAACAACGAGTAAAAATGGTAAAACTTCAAACCCTAAGATGTGAATTTGATACATTACGCATGAAAGAAAATGAATCTATCGAAGATTTCGTAAACCGAACAACAGTCATAGTAAATCAATTACGACAAAATGAAGAAGACGTTAGTGAACAGCGAATAGTTGAAAAATTATTAAGGACCCTGACACGAAAATATGAATCGGTCGTTGTCGCTGTCGAAGAATCAAAAGATTTAAGTAACATGACTGTTGAAGAATTACTTGGTATTCTTCAATCACATGAACTACGTCTAAAACAATATGATGAAGCGCCGATGGAACAAGCATTCCAAGTGCAGAATTTTGAAAGGACTCGACAATTTAGATATGAGAATAATGGAAGAGGACGAGGCAGAGGGAGAGGAAGAATGAGCGGTCAAATTAGATGTTATAATTGTCAGAAACTAGGGCACACTGCACGTTTCTGCAATCAGAGAAAGGATGAAAACGAAAGAACGAATAATGCATTACTGCATGAAGAAGAAGGAGTGAATGGCAAGAATGACGATACAATGTTCATGATATTCAATGTAGAGGAGATACCAAAGAACGACTGTTGGTATCTAGACAGTGGATGCAGTAATCACATGACAGGAGATAAAAGTCTCTTTATCACTCTGAATGAGTCCGAGAGAAGAGAAGTAAGAACTGGTGACGATAAAAAACTCGAGGTACTAGGAAGTGGAGATGTTGCCATATCAATAAAGGGAACGGAAAAAAGGGTTCCGAATGTATTTTATGTAGAAGGACTTAAGCATAATCTGCTAAGTGTAGGACAATTAGTTCAGAAGGGATATGAGATAAAATTTAGCAATCGAGAGTGTAGAATCAAAGACAAGACCGGGGAGACTATAGGAATAGTCAACATGACAGGAAACAAGATGTTTCCTCTGAATTTAAGTCAAGATTTGATACCTCGTGCATACAGCATGATAACTCAGGATCTATCAGCACTATGGCATCAAAGATACGGACATATAAACTTTGACACATTGCATGACATGGGAATGAATGAAGTAGTTAAAGGTTTACCGAAAATATCAAAGCCACAAAGTAAAGTATGTGAAAGTTGTATGCTAGGAAAACATGCAAGGAAATCATTCTCAAAGAATCTAACATGGCATGCAAGTAAACCACTCCAACTTGTACATTCAGACATATGCGGCCCTATGCAAATCTCATCAATAAGAGGTAGTAAGTATTTTATAACCTTCATTGATGATTTTTCGAGAAAAACTTGGGTATATTTTTTAAAACTCAAGTCAGAAGCGCTCTATTATTTCAAAACATTCAAAAGTTTGGTAGAGAATCAAATGGATCAAAAGATAAAATGCATAAGAACAGATAGGGGAGGAGAATACTGTGGCAGTGAATTTCAAGAGTTTCTTAGAGTAAATGGAATTCAACATCAACTCACAACAAGCTACACCCCCCAACAGAATGGGGTGGCCGAGCGTAAGAATAGAACAATCATGGAACTAGGACGAAGCATGATGAAAATGATGAACGTATCTAATAATCTATGGGCAGAGGCGGTAGCTTGTGCAACTTACATACTGAATCGGACAGTAACTAAAAGGATTCCCAACATAACCCCTGAAGAATCTTGGAGTGGAAGGAAGCCAAATATAAGTCATCTTAGAATATTCGGATGCATTGCATATACCCATGTCCCAAAACAGAGACGTACGAAGCTGGATGACAAGACAGAAAAAACAATCCTTGTTGGGTACAGTGAACAAAGTAAAGCCTATAAACTCTATAATCCAACAACAGGCAAGGTCATCATTAGCAGAGACGTTGTATTTGATGAAGGTCAAAGATGGGACGAAGTGAAGCCTGTCAAACAGGGAACATACGTTCAAATAAATGATGCAGACTCGAATGATCATAAGGAGGAAGGACAAAATATAACAGCAGCACCAGAAGATAACATTCCATTAATCAACACAAATGATGAACAATCAGAAAATGAACCAGAAGATGGCGAATATTCATATACGTCCGAAAATGAAGAATTAAGAACTAGAAGTGTCACAGATATATACCAGGAAACACAGCAACTTACAGATGCACAAGTGAGGGATCTGTATGAAAGGAATCAAACAACACCACCTGAAAATTCAGTGGCCAACTTTGTTCTGTATGCTGATGCAGACCCCACTACGTATAACGAAGCATGCAAGGATGAGAAGTGGAAAGACGCAATGGACAAAGAAATGGAATCCATTATAAAAAATAAAACATGGACATTAGTGGAACCTCCAAAGGATCAAAAGCCCATCGGAGTAAAATGGATCTTTAAAACAAAGTACGATGAACATGGAAATGTGAGCAAATACAAAGCAAGATTAGTAGCGAAAGGGTATAATCAAAAGTATGGAATTGACTATCAAGAAGTATTTGCTCCTGTCGTTAGATTTGATACAGTAAGACTCGTTCTTGCATTAGCAGTTCATTTTGAGTGGCACTTACACCAAATGGATGTCAAGACTGCCTTTCTAAATGGAAAGCTAACTGAAAATGTATACATAGAACAACCAACAGGATACGTCAAAAAAGGAGAAGAGCACAAAGTTTGTCAACTTAAGAAGGCCTTGTACGGATTAAAACAAGCCCCGAGGGCATGGTACAGCAGAATAGATGGATACTTTCTATCACAAGGATATCAAAAATGTGTTTATGAACACACATTATACTTCAAACATTCAACAAGTACAAGAATCATAATATGCCTATATGTGGATGACCTCATTATTGCAAGTGACTCATTAGATCAAATTCACCAACTGAAAGAGTCTATGGAAAAGGAGTTCGAAATGACTGATCTTGGAATATTGCACTACTTTTTGGGAATGGAAGTCAATTATAATGAAGGAAATATATCCTTATCACAACAGAAGTATGCAAGGAACCTGTTAAAAAAATTCAACATGGAAAATTGCAAACCAATATCAACACCTATGGAGTATGGGATTCATCTAACAAAGGAGGATCCAGAAGAAGATTTCGATCAAAACATGTATAGAAGCTTGATGGGATGCTTAATGTACCTAACAAACACAAGACCGGATATAGCATTTGCTGTTAGTAAATTAAGTCGCTTCATGGAAAGACCCAAAAGAAGTCACTGGGAAGCAGGGAAAAGGGTATTAAGATACATAAAAGGAACTTTAAATCATGGTATAATATACTCAAAAGCAAGAAAAGGAAAACTCACAGGATATAGTGATAGTGACTATGCTGGTGACACAGATGATAGCAAGAGTACGTCAGGTTATATATTTCATCTAGGCTCAGGTGCAATTGCATGGCAATCAAGAAAACAAAAGGTGGTAGCCCTATCATCAACAGAGGCGGAATATATTGCCTTATCAATGGCCGGATGTCAAGCTATTTGGCTGAAGGGAATCCTGAAGGAACTGCATATACATATGGACTGTACACCTGTGATCCATTGTGACAACAGATCAACTATCTGTCTAGCAAAGGATCCTGTCTATCATGGAAAGAGCAAACACATAAGGGTAAAGTATCATTTCATTCGTGACCTGCTGAAGAATGATGAGATTGAAGTTCGTTTTTGCACAACTAAGGAGCAAGCTGCAGATATTTTTACAAAAGCTTTACAACCCAAGGACTTCCTGCGAATCAAGAATCTTATTAATGTAGAAGAACTCTAACTTAAGGGAGGGTATTAGCAGAAGAAATATAAGTTAGATTTCTTATATTAGATTAGATAGTATGTATATTTTATGTATAGTATTTATAAGTCACGACGGTTATGAAGTCTGTTTCGTAACCCTCGTATATATATCATGTTACATCATACAATTCTAGTTACCAATTCAATAAGAACATCATTTATCTTTACTCTGTATTCTCTCAATAACCAAAACCCTAGAGAAACTTCAATCAATTACAACAGATCTAACGGTTGAGATTGATTACAAAAACAGTTAGACTTAATGCAATGTTTTGTAGTCCAGTCTCTCAACATTTCTCTTTGCAGTTATGGGGTCGTATGCGATTCTGGTAACTCCTGTTTATCTCCATTATCTTATGCTGATACTACTTCATTGTTTATATCACCAAGCTCATCTGGATTCAAGTAAAATCTGAACCACAATAATATAGACACATTTGACACATTAGACAAAAAGCTAAATCAACCCATTAAAAGTTGAACGGGTCAACATTGATATACTACCTTGCGCTTTCAATAGAGGTAGATCCAAACAATATATGCACCTGAATGAACTGCCTGCCCAAAATAAGAGTGAAAATATATTTGAGGAAAAGGTGGCAATTTCTTCCGGTTACTTAGAAAAAAGATAATTCAGATTTACTTTGTCATTAACGGATCATATATAAAAAAAATTGGTTCAGCGGTTCGAAAGTCAGCCAAAGTGTATTTTTAATATGTTATTTTTTTCAAAATCATTTTATTCAAAAGCTTTGATTATTATTTTAAATAATATAACCTCTTTACTCAGATTCGGCAAGTTAATTATTAATAAATATAGAAATAAATAGGTTGTGTCAACCCAATTAGACCCAGTATGATATGTTTTGCCCCGGGCCTGGAAGGAGCTGTCACTCAGCCCGCGTGCCTGTCCATATAGCGAATTTGAGAGCCTCGGAAGATCGGGATAAAAGAATATTTATAAGGAAATGGTTCAAACCTTCAATGTTCTCATCGCAAAAGACCTTGCTTTTTGGTTGGGCCTTAATTTTGGCTCATTACAAATGGCTCTATCATAACTTAGAAGTTGTTCTTTTGTTAATCCATTTATTCAGCATGTTCCAGTGAACATTGATGTCAAAGTCACTTCTAATATAATCAATTAGAACCTGCAACAAAACAAAGATAAATGTGTAATGTTTTTAGTGCAATACATGCTTCAAAGAATATAAATTTAACTTCACATGCAATATACCTGACCCCTGACCATGGTTGGCTCATTGTGTGTACTGACATCATTCATCAACAGCAGAGGAACATTACATCTGTATTTTAAATGCAGAGACTACAAACAATGCTAAATATACATTTTGAACTCAATATATATCTACAAAATAATAGGCAAAGTAACAACCGAAAAAATTAACCTCAATATAGCTAGCAAGTAAGTATAGAGAAGTCAATTAATTAGCAGTCTCAATGGCAGGCCTGCATGAGGAACGCGATAATATATCAATATACTTTTATATCAACAATATTAGAATTATGAAAATGTAAGAACTGATGGTCATGGTATTGGATAGGTTTTTGTAATAAGATTGTAGAAGAAATACACAAACTGCACTCAATCATTTGCTGGAATTGGGTATGTGATTTTCCTAAACGTTTCCGAAGGCATACAAATAATTTGCTCAGCTAGTTACAAGTAGATGATAGCCCTACAGGAGACATGGTGAAATATAAATTATGTGTTTCATACAACTTCATAGTGTTCATTCTTGGATATCCACAAGAAAAGAAATAAAATATGAGTGACAAAAAGAAATGGAAGAAATATACCCTCTGCTTGGCAAGCTCTTGAAGAACCCACCCCAAACCTTACGCGGGCGGTATCAAGGTTGGAACCTGATTTCGCTGATTTCTTTAGTCCAGGCGGGCCGCGTGAGACCCTCATTAAGCTTACGCGGGCCGCTAGAGCTCGAAATGGTGGCACAGCCCGGTGATGACACGTGTCATCATCGTGTCAAGGCTAGTTGGTGATCCGGACGAGCTACGCTTTGACCAGGGATTGAAGCGGGCCGCGTAGGCCTTTGCCTACGTTTACGCGGGCCGCGAAAGGGTCAGATTACAGCCCTATATAAGAAGGCAACGGGCCTTCAGTCGAAACTCGTTCATTTTCTTTTCTCAATCTTAAATTTCTTATAGAAGGCATAATACTCGTGTATTATACCCCCTTAATAGCGAGGTTCTGCTACGATGTAAGTATCATAACCCCTGGAGACGTATTAGATACTCTGCCCGATTGATCTAGGGTTCCGTAACGGCTGTCATGGTTCTGCCCGACGTAGTCGTTGGAATGTCGTCTCGGGGAGGGTATTGCTAATGTTAAAATGGGTTATTATACTAACACACGTGCATTTGTGTAATTTATATATTGTCACCAAGAAACCCTAAAGGATAATCTAAGACAGCAATGTGAGTTGATCCGCTTTTTGTTAACCTTTTTGTTAACTATTATTACAAAACCTCACATGATTAACTATATATTGAGCAGTTATTGAGTATTTGTAAGAATACAATTATAGTGGGTATGTTGGGGTTTTGTATACAAAATTTGTTACCACCTGGTCAAGGAGTAACATTTCCACAAGTTGAGTATGACAGTACCACTGATGTTAATTGTGATGTCTTGGAAACAAATGTAATTGCGGATGTGCCCTCAATACTGCAAATTGGATTTTATTTAAACTTGATTAAACTGGGATTCACTCACCAGTATTTCCCACTGACAAAATGTTTTTAAAACGCGTTTCAGGTAACAAAATGTGAAAGCCAAATAGAAGTCAGCTGGACAGCACTGAAGGCTTGGAAAAGTGGCAATAAAAGTTACCTAAAAAGAAATAGATGTTTTTCTTAAATAAACATAGGATGTATTCCTATGAAAGTGTGTAAACTGAAAACTTGGGTTTTACCCATGTGTTTAATGATATGGAAATGTGGTATTTTACTCTGATAAAATATTTCCTAACTACGGTCCTGATGAAAATTTCCGCTGCCAAATTAGACAATAACGCGATACCACCGAAACTGGCTCGCGACCGCCCGTTCCCAGGGACATGGGATCGGGGGTTGCGACAAAAGGTGGTATCAGAGTTAAGCCACTGATTCAGCCACAAAAGTGTTCTGCTGATGCCAAAATTCAAAGTGTTAGGAAATAAATTACGGAACTACGTGCATAACTGTATTTTCTTGTTATGTGTTATCTGACTATTTGTTAGTTTACAGTATGAGCGACCAAGGACCATCTGACACGTATCGTCAATTGTCTGGTTCGCCTAGCAGCGAAGGTGCCTCTTCTCAGCCTGCCCTCTCAGGGTATTCTGCTGATACGAAAGAAGGAATATTCGTATTTAAGGCTCAATTTGAAGAGCCATTTCCTCAGAAAAAGAGGGGATGGTTCAGTAGGGGAGCACACGAGCGTAGAAAGCATATGAAAAAGTTACAAGAGAAGAGAGCACTAGCCGCAGCAAAAAGAGAGACTGATGCATATGCCCAGGATATGCTGAATAGGGGAATTGCCAATATCCATATTTTAGCAACCACTGCAGCTGACCCTAACCTGGAGCACATGCTAGCACCTCAACCACAACCACCAATAGCTGACCAACCCATGGAAATAGAAAACCCTGAAAATCAAGTAGAAATGCATGATTTTAATCCGGAAGAAATACCAAGGGTACCTGCACCAAACCCATTAGACCCAAATTACGACCCCTGGTGGGATGACAATAGGGACTATGTGCAACGTTATAACATACCAGAAGATGTCCCTATGCCCAACCTAGGAGCCTATCCAGGTTTTGATACTCTAGATCCCTATTTTGATAACGATGCATACATTAGGGAGATCTTAGAAAATCCTTACCCATACCAGGCCCCGTATCAGGAACCCGCACCCCAGATTCCGAACCCAGTCCAAGAACCTGCACCCCCAATGAGTGCAGAAAACGTACAAGAACTTAGGACATTCAGTGAGGAAATTTTAGAAAGCAGTGAAAGAATGTGACAGGTGGGAGAGCGTCTCGTATGGAAATACGATGAGCGCAATATGGATTTTTAAAATTTGAATGTAGCCAATCACAATAATATTTGACCAAAAGTGTGTGACATGTGATTGGCTACATTCAAATATTATTGGTGATATTAATATGTGTTAAATGTTTAAAATTCAGATGGACAACGAAGTGAATCAGGAAAACTAGAATGATAATATTCAGAACGACAACCACTCGAATAATGATAATCTGAATAACGAGAATCCGAACAACAATAACAATGGAAACCAAATGGATAATAGTGCCGTTCAACACATAGTGGCACAAGGAATCATAGATGCAATGCCATTTATTATTCAAACGGTTCAAGAAGCAAATAATAAAAGTAAGCATAGCAGTAAGCGACCATCTAAACCTGAACACAGCGTGAACAATGGACCCGTACTTCAAATGCCCATTCCCAAGAAAAGAAGAACCATGCCGTATGGTTGTTCTTACAAAGAATTCTGGTCCTGCAAACCAATAGAATTCTCGGGCAATGAAGAACCCATTGCAGCTCTACGCTGGCTAGAAAAGACTGAGGCAGTCTTAAAAATAAGCAAGTGTGCTGAAGAAGATAAGATAATGTTTGCTTCCAATTTATTTAAAAACTCAGCCCTAGAATGGTGGAACACTATCCTCCAGTCAAGAGGAAGTGATAGGGTATACAACATGGAATGGGAGGAGTTTAAAAATATGGTAGAAAGGAAATTCTGCCCTCCCAATGAAAAGGAACAGATAGCGAATAAGTTCCTGAACCTTAGAATGACCGGGGTAGATAGTAAGGGATATACTACTACATTCTTTGAATATGCTAGAATAGTACCAACCCTTGCATCACCTGAACCGGTATTAATCTCCCGATATATTTGGGGATTAATTGGAGAGATTAGACATGTAGTCAAGGCAGCTAGACCTCAAACCATAGAAGAAGCTGTAGAACTAGAAAATACCTTGACAGATGAACTAATCCGTACTAGAGAAGAAGACCAGAGGAGAAACCTATCCCAAAGGCTTACTCAAGAATTCCGTTTTAGGAATTTCAACCGTAGAAATGTAGGTTCTACCTCTGCACCATACTGCAGGATCTGCAAGAAGAAGCATTCAGGAAAATGCTCCACTCATTGCAATTTCTGCAAGGCACCAGGACACAAGGAAGAAGATTGCAAGAAGAAATCTAGTAATGGAATGTGCTTTAATTGCGGAGAAAAAGGTCACATCAGGCAGAATTGTCCAAAATTGGCTCCAGCTGCGAACAACAAGAACCCTAAAAATGCTAGAGCATTTGTTTTGACTGCAGATGAAGCCAAGATGATCCCGGACGTCATAGCTGGTACGTTTAGTTAATGATATTTTTGCTAAAGTATTATTTGACTCTGGTGCAAACCAAAGTTTTATCAATACTTCGTTTTGCAAACTTCTAAATCAATCATTAACTAAACTACCACAAGAATGTCTAGTAGAGACAGCGAATGGAGAAACGGTTAGAATTTCTGAAATCTTGCAGGAAGCAAGAATAGAAATTTTTAATCAAAAGTTTATTGCAAACCTTTACCCAATGAATCTGGCAGGATTTGATGTCGTGTTAGGAATGGATTGGTTAATAACCAATAAAGCTAATATTTTATGTGATCAAAAGTCAATTCAAGTAAATTCACCAAGGGGTGAAAAGATCACAATTAAAGGAGATAAACCATGTAGATCCACTAAATTCATTTCTGTGATGAAAACTGCAAGCTGTATAAGAAAAGGATCTATAGTGTATTTGATTTCTATAATCACCAACACTAAAGGAAAAGAACTAAAGGACATTCCAGTAGTGTCTCAGTTTTCAGATGTATTTCCGGAAGAATTGCCAGGACTACCGCCAGACAGAGAAGTTGAATTCAGAATCCACCTACTACCAGGAACGGCACCGATTGCCAAAGCACCTTACCGTTTGGCACCCGCCGAAATGCAGGAACTGAAGAAACAATTAGACGAATTATTGGAGAAAGGATTTATACAGCCAAGTTCATCCCCATGGGGAGCGCCAATATTGTTTGTCAAAAAGAAGGACGGATCAATGCGTATATGCATTGACTATCGTGAATTGAACAAAGTCACGATTAAGAATCAGTATCCATTACCGAGAATTGATGATCTGTTCGATCAACTACAAGGAGTTCGATTTTTCTCTAAAATCGATTTAAGGTCAGGATACCATCAATTAAAGGTACAGGAAGAGGACATTCCTAAGACCGCATTTAGAACAACGTATGGCCATTATGAATTTACTGTCATGCAATTTGGTTTAACCAATGCCCCAGCCGCATTTATGGACATGATGAACCGAATATGTAAGCCATATTTGGATAAATTCATAATTGTTTTTATTGATGATATTCTAATTTACTCTAAGAGTAAAGAGGAACATGCAAAGCATTTGCACACTCTTTTAAGTCTATTAAGAAAGGAAAATCTTTATGCTAAGTTTTCCAAGTGCGAGTTTTGGTTAGAACAGGTACAATTTCTTGGACACTTAGTCGATCATGAATCATGTAGATCCAACTAAGATCGAGGTAATTACCAAATGGAAAACCCCTGAATCACCAACCGAGGTTAGAAGTTTCTTAGGATTGGCTGGTTATTATAGAAGGTTTATTCGAGATTTTTCTAGAATAGCCATTCCTTTGACCAAGTTAACCTGTAAATCCATTAAGTTTGAATGGGGACCAAGACAAGAAGAAGCCTTTAGAATTCTTAAGCAAAGACTAACCCATGCACCCATATTAGCGTTACCAGAAGGAACTAAAGACTTTGTAGTCTATTGTGACGTTTCTAAGTTAGGTTATGGATGTGTATTAATGCAACGTTAAAAGGTGATAGCTTATGCATCTAGACAACTTAAGAATCATGAAGAAAATTATTCAACCCATGATCTAGAACTAGGAGCCATAATTTTTGCCCTTAAGATTTGGAGACATTATCTTTATGGTAGTAAGTTTACCATATTCACCGATCATAAAAGTTTAAGGTATGTTTTTGGGCAGAAAGAGTTGAATATGAGACAAAGACGTTGGATGGAATTACTTAGCGATTATGATTGTGATATCCAGTATCATGAAGGAAAAGCCAATGTAGTGGCAGATGCTTTAAGTCGAAAATATCATGAAAAGCCAAAAAGGGTACGTTCTCTTAAGTTAAACCTACAAGTAGAATTAAATGATTAAATTAGAAAAGCACAAGAATCAGTAATCAAGGAAGATACTGAAAAATTAAAAGGAATGATTAAGGAATTAAAACAAGAAACGGATGGAATTTGGAGATTTCATCAAAAGAAAACGTGGGTACCTAAATTTGGAAACTTACTTCACCGTATATT